>CM035223.1:23772237-23783128 GCA_020233015.1 Callinectes sapidus | reverse complement strand
TATATATATATGACATTTTACTTTTTTTACTACATATTTGTGTGTGTGTATGTATGTGTGTGTGTGTGTGTGTGTGTGTGTGTGTGTGTATATGTGTGTGTGTGTGTGTGTGTGTGTGTGTGTGTGTGTGTGTGTGTATATGTGTGTGTGTGTGTATATGTGTGTGTGTGTGTGGAGGAGGAGGAGGAAGGGCATGAGGAGGATTAGTAAAGAAAACGTTAAAGGTAACACTCATCCATACTGGTGCTGAAGTTCTGTACACTGGATGTCCCTCTCACCCCTCCCCCCCCACCCCCATTCCCCACCACCTTACACTCGTGGCAGGGGGTGCAAGGACACTGGGACAAAAACAAAGAATATGGCTGGTCATCTGTTTCTATAATTAGCCACACCGCAGCGTGCGAGCGGTGTGGGGCATGGGGCGGGTCAGTGGGACAGCCCAGCTCGGTGGCTGGTGGTGGCGGCGGCCAGAGGCGGCAGCGCCGCTGGCCACCCAGCGTTATTCATTTACTTCTGCGTTATCGTTGACTTTTTTTTTTTTTTTTGACATCGCATTACTTGTTTTCGTGGTACTCGATAGCGCGTTACTCGAAGACCCCATTGTATTTATATTTTACGTGATTGTGTAACTGCTGGTGTTTGGGTTGCATAAAGGAACTCACGTGAAACATCTGTTGGTCACTGAATGAAATATCGCATAATGTTAAAAGAAACACCTGAATTATATATTTGGAAGGTATTTTGGACCCTGTGTAATTTGGAAAATACGTAAAATGAACAAGCATAAAAGGATAGGTACCTGTAATTAAGTGAGGGCACTGATATATACATCCAGTATTCCCCTGCTATTTGTGGGGGTTATGTTCCTTCCCCCAAAATCCGTGAATTATTGATGCAGTTTTAAAACGCCTATGTATGATAATATATATATGCTAAGATATGCTTCTGAAACACATTCCAAAGACAGTCATACTCATTAATATAGTAATAATGTAGTGATGATAAATTTAAAACAGTAATGATGACTGAGAGAGAGAGAGAAGTTTAGCGTCTCGTGCATTATACTGTATTATCTCTTTTTTTTCTATTTTTTAAAATTTTACATTAAATGACTTTGTTATTTCAAAATTATTTACCAGTTAGGTTGCATGTGAGTATTTTTTTTGCTAAAAATGGCCAAAGAAATTCTCCAAATTGCTGAAATTAAGGAAAAAATCCTATGAGAACGAAATCCATGAGTATGCAAACGGTGAACCGCGAATAAGTGGGGGTATAGAGTACACACACACACACACACACACACATACATATATATATATATATATATATATATATATATATATATATATATATATATATATATATATATATATATACATACATACATACATACATACATACATATATACAGTGGCCACAAATAAAATTGTTACATTAGGGATTTTTGGATAAAAAAGACAAAAAACGTAACTTACATGCATTTTATTTTGACTTTTTGCAATAATTCAATATTTGATCACATTTCCCTTATTTTTAAGTAGAACTTTGATTTGTTTTGGCATTGAAATGGCAAGATTTTCAAAGTATGTGGTGTCCATAGTGATCCACATCTTTTTCAGGGCCTCCTTCATGTCCTTTACGTTGGAGGGATGTGACTGCGCTAGCTTGTTTTTCATTACATGCCGGGCATTCTCGATGGGGTTGAAGTCTGGAGAATCGCCTGGCCAGTCTAGCACCTCAATACCATGGTCAGCAAGGAATTTTTTCACCACTTTTGACTTGTGTGCGGAGGCGCCATCGTGCATGAAAAAATCACACCCGTGAATGCCCCCAAAGGTCAGGAGATGCTCCCTCAAAACCTCGATATAATTCTTACCCTTAACACCTTCTGGGTGTTTGACAGTTTTCACCATGTAGCGAGGATCATACCTGGATACCGAACTTGGCCTTCTCACCATCTTGCATGCACCTCTGACAAGTTGGAAGGTGCTCTCGTCGCTGACCATCATCTTCCATTGCCCAGATGGTCAATCTTTATGCTGCTTGCAGAAATTTATCCGTTTCTTCTTAATTTTGTCCTTTAGCATCGGTTTCTTGGCAGTGTGACGA
Organism: Callinectes sapidus; assembly: GCA_020233015.1. Classification (NCBI taxonomy): domain Eukaryota; kingdom Metazoa; phylum Arthropoda; class Malacostraca; order Decapoda; family Portunidae; genus Callinectes; species Callinectes sapidus. The sequence goes on along the minus strand of CM035223.1, from coordinate 23,781,019 downwards.
CTGGGCAGTCCAAGGTCCTTTTGCAGATGATGTTGAATTGTCCTCACTGCGATGTCTTTCAGCAACTCAGGATGATTTTGTTTTAACTCAATTGCAGTCATAAATGGATGTCGCTTCACCTCTCACCAGAATCTTGTCAGTTCTAGTAGATATCTTTTTCTTTCTCCCAGAGGCAGGTTTTCATTGAGGAACTGTGTCCTTAAGTGGCCCGTACACAATCAATTATATTGCGCAATTTCATTGTCAATACTCTGAATTGACAATTAAATTGACAGTGTATGGGCGATATTGATGACTTGCACAATTGTATTGACTGAATCAGTGTCTGCTTGATATTTTATTGCGCAAGTCTATATGATTGCGCAATTAATTGACCGTCTGTAGTGACCGTCAATTAAATTGTGCAAAAAAAATCATTTGTCTTCCAGAGTTCGTACTGTCAACATGTCTGAAAAAGAAGACAGGACAATCCAATTGGAGTGCATCGAAGTTTATAAAAGTTTACCAGCTTTGTGGAAAGTAAAAATTGATGATTACAGCAACATACTGAAGAAAGGTGCAGTTTATGCTGTGTTGGTTGAAAAATTCAAAGAAAAGTACCCAAAGTACACAAGAGAAGATGTAAAAAAAAGATCAATTTATATAGAACTAACTATCGCAAGGAATCAAAAAAAGTTCAGGATTCGGAAAACTCTGGCACAGAGGCGGACCAGGTATATGAACCAACGTTGTGGTATTTTGAAGCCCTCACCTTCCTCCATCCTTTCTCAGTGGATTGCAAGACAAAACTGAACCTGGTTTGTGCAATTAAAGTGTCAATTATATTGACCTGTGTGTGGGCAATTGTATGGGCCGCCTTAGGGTATGAGGCAGACCTGCGTTTCAACCTGTAAACGCACATTCTGCTGACATTCATATCGGCTGCAATTCTGATGACAGACATTCCCTGCTCTAACAGGGTCTTCTCTTCATTTGTTTGGTGTGAACGACCCATGGCGAGTGTCGTGAGACGAGTAGTAAGGCATCAGAGTTGGATAGAAAGGCATAAAAATGTAGTGGCTCAGAGGAGCAAATGCATGTTCTCTCCCAATGAGCTCTGGGAGGTGACTGATTGACTATGACACTTGGAAGTGGTGGTGTGAGCTGCAGAGATGCCATCATGTGGTTCCTAAGCTCTGCCTGCTTGTATGTAAAGATTACTGATGCTCTCATTCACATGTCACGTTTATTTTGCATTTCAAATGTAACAATTTCATTTGTAGCCACTGCATATATATATATATATATATATATATATATATATATATATATATATATATATAGTATATATATATATATATATATATATATATATATATATATATATATATATATATATATATATATATATATATATATATATATATGTATATATTAGGGATGGGAATCTTCTACTATCTCACGATTCGATTCGATTCCGATTTTGGGGGCTACGATTCGATTCAAAATCGATTTTCGATTCAAAATGATTTGATTCATGATTTCTGCTTCAATCTAGAGGTGTGTAAAGGAAAGCTCATGTCAAGCTCGGTCTTCCCAGGCATTCGGTAAAAACCAAAATGAGTCCAAATCTTTGCCTTCAACGAGGACGGGGCCGGTTGAATTTCTCTTTCCTCCTCCATTGCGTCCTGACTCCCGTGTCATTTCAAAATAAAAGCCGATAGCCAGCGGATTAAAAAAAAAAAATGAAACTCGATTTTGGAACATTTTAAAATTGATTTTGATTTGTAGTAAATGAGAATCGCGATTCTTATGTGAATCGATTTTTTTGCACACCCCTAATATATATATATATATATATATATATATATATATATATATATATATATATATATATATATATATATATATATATTCAGCCCTCGTTTCTCCAGACTAATACAGACTGGGCCATGTCAGGAGAGTGAAAAAGTCCGGACATTGAAAATTGAGTACAGTAGTTCTGTACTGTACTGTACTGTACTGTAACAGCCTATACTGTCTTGAACACATATCATAGGCTACAATATGGTACAATATGCATATACAGTTTACATGAGAGAGTAATATATGGTTATACCTGCAATAGGGTACAGTATAATATTAACTCGAAAACTGCTGTACGCCTTCTGGGTGGCTTAATGGTAAACTGCTGGATGCCTTCTGGAAGCACACTTTTTAAACAGGCACCATGAAGTTTCTTTGATTTGTATTTCTTTGAAATGATTTTTTTGTATTTAACAACCTTTCTTTTAGTAATTTTGATCCTCCTAATATGAATTCGGTTATTCATATACTTATAAAGGGAAACAATGGAACTGCGTACTATATTTTTATTTTATGTAGTTGACATTGCACTCCTCTCATAGATATTAGAGTTTGAGTCTCATGTATGGTAAGAGGAATGTATAATTTAGTAGCATAGAAGTTGTTTTTGTATAAGAAAGAATGAAGCAAATAATATCCTTCACAAGACATTGGTAATGCTGTCAGATGTGAAGAGCCTAGGGTGGCTGGCCCACACCGCACATCACACACACACACACACACACACACACACATATATATATATATATATATATATATATATATATATATATATATATATATATATATATATATATATATATATGTGTGTATATTATTGTGGCTTACACAGAACTAATATTTTGGTGCTTTATTTATTGTGAACCAAGCAAAAGAGAGTATTTTTGTTTCACTTATTTATTAAAAAAGAGAGAGAGAGAGGGAGAGAGAGAGAGAGAGAGAGAGAGAGAGAGAGAGAGAGAGAGAGAGAGAGAGAGAGAGAGAGAGAGAGAGAGATTAATAGGAGGCTATGTTTACTATATCTTTTCTAGAGCAATATTTCGCATTACCATTACCAGCGTATATCTATTTTTATTTTGCCCATTATCCCTTGTTGGATCATTTGGTACTTGGTGATATATATATATATATATATATATATATATATATATATATATATATATATATATATATATATATATATATATGTGTGTGTGTGTGTGTGTGTGTATATATATATATATATATATATATGAGGGCCCCAAATCCATCGGGACTCAAGTGCCATTTTTTAAAAACTGAGTAAAATGAGTCTAAAGTCTATAAACGATAACTCCACTTCTAAGAAAGATATTGATTTCACTTAAGTTTCAGACAATAGCCCTGCTCTTCAGAATTTTTTTGGCCAAGAATGAAAGAAAATGTATGGTGCATTTGAGTGCTATCACGTAAAATGTAACCCCCCTCCCCCTCAAGTTTCTGTACAATTCATTGCATGACCTATGATTTAAACCTTGACAAAAATTTTTAATGAAATGAATAATGATTTTTTTACACTTTTCTTGTGTCGCAATAACAAAAAGGGGATGTTACAGCAATAATGATGATGATGATGATGATGATGATGATGATAATAATAATAATAATAATAATAATGATAATAATAATAATAATAATAATAATAATAATAATAATAATAATAGTGATAATAATAATAATAATGATTATACATTAAGCTGCATTAAGGAATTGCATCACAGGGTAAATGTAAGAAAAATAGAACATACAAGTCTTGGTACATAGTACAGTACAATAGTTACTTAAAAGAAAGCAACAAAAATTGGAGGATGGTTTATGAGATGTTAGAGGAAATCATGAAAAATAACTCGGTAATGATGGTTAAACAAAGGATTAACATGTGGAACTTGTTATTCAAAGAAAAGACTGGATAATCTGTACTCACTCATTATGTTGCTATACATCCGCTAAAGAAGTTTGAGGTTGGGGGGAGGGGGCGGTGAAGTTACTACTGTCATTCGTCATACTCCATGAGGTTGTTGTAGCAGTGTGTTGATTGGCCCATGGTAACGCATTTCATATAGAAGAAAATGCTGATTGGACGAGATTTGTCTATGGGCTGTGTGCCTTGCGCTTTCATTGGCTGGCTACCTCCCGCTAACTTTGAGCCCCTCTGGTCCAAAACCGACTTGATCCCAGGCTCAAACGCCATACATAGAATAGTACTTTACGTATTGATGGGTAGAGAGTGCATTGGCTTCTACAAGATTTTTAACCTTATTGAAATTGGAAAACGGTGTCAGAAACAACATAGCCAGACAGAGGAAGAGTTGCCAATTCTGGATATATGAATATTTCAATAATCAGGGAGGCGGCGCTTGAGCCCCTATGGTTCTGGGGCCTTCATATATATATATATATATATATATATATATACTTGAATTTGTGTTTCCATATGTATGTAGTTTACTTTCTGTACTTTGATGCCATTTGCTTTATTTGCGATTCAAAATTTTTGTGTTTGAGTAATGGAAAGAATTTTACTTATACAGAAATTGCCATTATAGAAAGAAAATATTTTTGTTTTATCATTTATTTCTTTTGAAGCAGGAGAGAGAGAGAGAGAGTGTTAGAGGTTCACACACACACACACACACACACACACACACACACACACACACACACACACACACACACACACAAGGTATAATTATGCAAAGGGAAATTTTACAGAATTAAGGAAATTTTTTTGGAGCATTTATTGGAAGGCACTCATGGAAGGTAAAACAGTACAAGAAAAATATGAAGCAGTCTTAATAAAATACAATGAAGGTATACAGAAGTATGTACCATTATATAAAGTAAGGAAGAGCAAACAAGTTTGGTATAATGCCAGATGTGCAGAGGCAAAAAAGATAAGGGATAAGGCTTGGAAGAAACTAAAGAAACAAAGAAATGAAATTCACAGAGAGCAATACAAGGAAGCAAGAAATGAATACATCAGAATAAGAAGAGAAGAGGAGAGGGTATTTGAAAAGGATGTAGTGGAAAAATGTGAAAAAAGAACCCAAACTATTTTATAGATATATCAATGGCAAAATGACAAGCAAGGAGACCATTGACAAGATAACAAAGGAAGGAAGGGTATATCAAACAACGGAAGAGATGAGTGAACTCATTAATGAGAGTTTCAGGTCTGTGTTCAGTGTAGAAATGGACTTCACAGAGTCATACAGTGAAGTACAGCAGAAGGGGATGCAGGATGTTTCAGTGCAAAGGCAAGAAATTGATAAATTGTTAGAGAAGCTGGATGCCAGAAAAGCGATGGGACCCGATGGAGTGTCAAATTGGGCTTTAAAGGAATGTAGAGAACAATTGGTGGAACCAATTTGGAATGTGATTAACAGCTCACTGAAAGAAGGAAAAGTACCTAGAGAGTGGAAAAGAGCTAACATAATACCAATATACAAGGGAGGAAAGAAGACTGAGCCACTTAACTATAGACCAGTATCTCTAACTAGTGTTGTGAGCAAGATATGTGAAGTAATAATAAAGGAGCAGTGGGTGAAATATCTGGAAGAAAATAAAATTGTAACAAACAACCAGTATGTCTTCAGGAAAGGAAGGTCATGTGTTACAAATCTATTCAGTTTTTACACAAGAGTAATAGATGTAGTTGATAATAGAGATGGATGGGTGGATGCTGTGTACTTGGACATCAAAAAGGCATTTGATAAAGTTCCACACAAAAGGCTACTATAGAAATTGGAACATATAGGAGGACTGAAAGGGAAACTACTAAAATGGATGGGAGACTATCTAAAGGATAGAGAAATGAGGACAGTAATCAGAGACAACTATTCAAGCTGGAGTGGTGTCACAAGCGGAGTACCACAAGGGTTGGTGTTAGCACCCATTATGTTCCAGATATGCATAAATGACATGCAAGAAGGCTTAAGGGGGAGATCCGCCTTAATATTTTTTTATGCCGATAAGAAATATCGATTTTCTGTTTTACAGTCAGGCAATACCTACTATCCCTCTAATATCGAATGGTGAAGTTCTTTTTCTCTACTGCAATTTTAAAGGGCCTAACAAGCAGCCCTTTAAATGTATACTAAATGTCCGTAACGTGCGAGTGAAGGAGGAATGTGCATGTTTCTTTTCTTTTGTGCTTGAAATAACTATTTTGAAGAAATAATGATGTGAAAACACATTCTCATACGTCTGTCATCCTGAACCATCCTTCTCAACTCTTGCCAGTTACCATCTCTTAGCAGAGAGAGAGAAGACAGGCCAGGGACAAGACGCTGGCACTCCTCCTGCTTATCTTTTACTACTCCTTATTTCAAGACCTGCTTCTGGATTCTGAACATAGACATGCCTAAGTTGAAAGGGAGAACACTGCAGAGTAGAAGAGCCTGGGCATTGGGCAGGGTGAGGAAGGAAAACATCGCTGGTGAACATGAGAGAGGATGCTTGCCGCATCATGATACCCTTGCCTTCGAGTATGTAATACCTAATAAATTTTTATTAGGGGGGACCAGGTGCCAGATTATTAGGTATAAACACCGTATGAATCCACATGCATAAGCAAATATACCTGGAATCTCTTATTATAGTTTCACTTCACTTGGAACTTGAAAAATCGGAAGGCAAACTTTGATTGCTGTTTTCTCAAAACCATGGATTGAAATTTCACACACAAATGCTATCTCTTCCGTTAGGTTTTGTCTGATTTGGCTGAAATTTTGGGACAAAAGCATTGAATATTTGTATAAATTTAGTATGATTCCAAACTTCGAAAATAGGTAAAAAAATATCTTTCAATGAATTTTTTACGTCTAGACTAGTGAAAATTTTGAAAAATAAAAAAAATAAAAAAGAAGATTTTCAAAAATTTTGGATCGTACTTATGGTGACATAGATGATGTGATATTACTGTAAAAATCACATTGAAATCGGTGAAGAATTGGCAATTCCATTCGAATTAAAAAATTGTCAAAAAAACAAAAACAAAAATTATATAAATTTTTTTTTCACTCATATCAACAACAAATTTGAATATGATGATAAGCATAATGTTATGCATGTACTGTGTGAATTAGAAGAAACTCACGTTATTTTTTAAATATAGGCGGATCTCCCCCTTAAACAGTTATATAAATCCATTTGCTGATGATGCTAAATTGTTAAGAGTTATAAAGAGCCACGCAGACTGTATAGAGCTACAGAGAGATATTGACAAGATACATGAGTGGAGCAAGAGATGGAAACTAGAATTTAATGCAAAAAAGTGTCATTTGATGGAAATGGGAAAGAGTAAGGACAGACCAACATGGGAGTATAAAATGGGAGAAGAAGTGATAATGAAGAGCAGGGAAGAGAAGGATTTGGGAGTGATTGTACAGGATTCCCTGAGCCCAGAACGACATATAAATGGGATATGTGGCTCGACACACAGAATGTTATCGAATATCAGGGTGGCATTCCATTATATGGATAAAGATATGATGAAAAAAATTATAGCCACTATGATACTTCCCAGGTTAGAGTATGCAGCAGTTGTGTGGTCTCCACATAAAAAGAAAGATGTAACGAAGATAGAAAGGATTCAGAGGGCAGCCACAAAGATGGTACCGGAGCTGAAAGATTTAACATATGAGGAGACGCTGAAGGAAATGGAACTGCCTACCTTACAAGCCAGACGAGAAAGAGGAGATCTAATAACGATGTATAAAATAGTGAACCGCATTGACAAGGTTGACAAACAGGATTTGGTGGTACAAAAGGAAGATGATGGTGGAAGGATGAGAGGGCATTCAAAGAGGATCAGAAAAAGACAATGTTTGAGAGACACTAAAAAGTACAGCTTTCCACATAGAACGGTGGATGTCTGGAATGGATTAAGTGAAGAGATTGTTACAGCAGCAAGTGTACAGAAATTTAAGGAAATGTTGGATATATATAGATATGGAGACAGGACAATATGAGCCCTGCTCGAGCCCTGTATAGTACAACTAGGTAAATACACACACACACACACACACACACACACACACACCCAGATGTATAGTATGGTGTGTATATCATTGTGGCTTACACGGAACTAATATTTCAGTACTTTATTTATTGTGAAACAAGCAGAAGAGAGTACATTCAGCCCTTCTTTTTATGGACCTCAATTAATCGGACTTTCAATTTACCGGTCAATGTCCGTGGTCCGGAGGATTGTCCGATGGAGGCTGTGTTTGTCCGGAGAGTGACAGTTTTGACTGGTAGTTCCTCTTGCAGCAGAGGACGCAGGCGATGCTATTAACCCGTAAACTGAGGCTATGGGATTAAGAGTGGCTCCCATGGTGCGGCAGTATCAGGAAAAAAATTAACTTTCTTTTATTGATATCTATGCTATAGAGATGCATCACAAATATTTCAATTCACAATTCTGTAACTCAAAATGTACTGTAGCTACCATATTTCCAAGCATTTTTCACCACAGAAATGGATTTCTGGCAGTATCTGGAGCCATTGTAGAGAGTGGGTTGTTGGGAGGGAGGTAGGGGGAGGTGGCAGGGAGGATACACACAGACAACTTATTGCTTGGCGACGACCATGTGGCAGTGTTGTCAATGTCACATGTGAATACACACAACCATGTTCAGTCTGTGTATGTTTCTGTGTGTGTGTGTGTGTGTGTGTGTGTGTATGAATCTCTCTTTCTCTCTTTCTCTGTCTCGTGCTTCAAAAGAAATAAATGATAAAACAAAAATATTTTCTTTCTATAATGGCAATCTCCGTATGAGTAATATTCTTTCCATTACTCAGACACTAATATTTTGAATCGCAAATGAAGTAAATGGCATCAAAGTACATAGAGTAAACTACATACATATGGAAACACAAATTTAGGTATATATATATATATATATATATATATATA
>CM035223.1:23703008-23772137 GCA_020233015.1 Callinectes sapidus | reverse complement strand
TATATATATATATATATATATACACACACACAGTGGTACCTCTTGATTCGAACACCCCTTGACTCGAACACTTCCCAGTTCCAACACATTTGGCGAAGAAATTTTGACCTCTAATCCCAAGGTGGCCTCTCATTTCGAACACAAACAAACACACGGGGCGGCGGCCGATGCCACAACTGTACATATTATACGTAACTGTGTGTAAATGCTCATTCTGTGCATATACAGACTGGGTTGAGCTAACTCAAGTACTCCAAGTGATGTAAATATAAGTTTTTTGAATAAGTATTATCACATACACAGTTACTCAACCAGCATAAACATGTCTGAAGGAGACACAAACCCTCCCCCCTCCCTCCCGTTTCCCTCTCTCCTCCTCTGCTGGGCAGGCCAGGCAGCTGCCAACTCACGCCATACACTCTACAACTATGCAGCTTTATGGCCGAACCAGTGTGAATATTGCCAAAATATGTTACCAGTTGGTGTGCTAGGAATGTATTATGTGATGAAAAATGTTTCCATCCAATTCAGTAATACTCAATTTTTTCTATTCAAATTTAACAGGAATGGATTAATTTTTTTTACATTATTTCAGTGATAAAAATTGCTTCATAATTCTGATGTTCCCAATTCGAACAGCCAAAAAGAACAAGTTATGTTCGAATCAAGAGGTACCACTGTTTATATATATATATATATATATATATATAAACAGTCAGCCCTCGTTTTTATAGACTAATACAGACTGGGCCATGTCCGGAAAGTGAAAAATCTGGACATTGAAAATTGAGTACAATACAGTTCTGTACTGTACAGTAAACAGCCCATATTGTTTCCCACACAAACTCATAGGCTACAATATGGTACAATATGTATATACAGTATACATGAGAGAGTAAAATATGGTTATACCTGCAATAGGGTATAGTATAATATTTATTCAAAAACTTCTGTAAGCCTTCTGGGTGCCTTAGTGGTAAACTGCTGTTCACCTTCTAGAAGCACACTGTTTAATTAAACTGGCACCAAAAAGTTTCTTTGATTCGTATTTCTTTGAAATTATTTTTTGTATATTAATAACCTTTCTTTTAGTAATTTTTATCCTCCAAATATGAATTTGGTTATTCATATCATACTTATAATGGGAAACAATGGAACTACTTATTTTTATATTATATATTTGACGTTGTGCCCCTCTCATAGATATTAGAGTTTGAGTCTCATGTATGGTAAGAGGAAGGTACAATCTAGTAGTATAGAAGTTGTTTTTGTATAAAAAGAATGAATCTAACAAGATTATGGGAACAAGTGCTCCTTCACTAGACGTTGGTAACGCTGTCAGATGTTAAGAGCCAAGGGTAGCTGGCCAGCACCGCGCATCACACACACACACACACACACAGCTTTATGGTATGGTGTGTATATTACGTATTGTTGCTTACACGTAACTAATATTTCGGTACTTTATTTATTGTGAACCAATCAGAAGAGAGTATTTTCGTTTCTCTTATTAATTTAGAACAGAGAGAGAGAGAGAGAGTGTTATAGATTCACACACACACACACACACACACACACACACACACACACACACACACACACACAGACTGAACATGGTTGTGTGTATCCACATGTGATATTGACAAAACTGCCATATGGTAGTCGTCATGGCAACGAGTCATCTGTGTGTATTCACACTGCCACCTCCCTCTCCACACCCTGCTCTCCACAATGGCCCCAGATACTACCAGAAATAATTTTTTGTGGTGAAAAATGCTTAGAAATATGGTAGCTACAGTACATTTTGAGTTACAGAATTGTGAATTAAAATATTTATGACGCATCTCTTTAGCATAGATAACATTTAAGGAGAGTAAATTTTTTCCTGATATTGCCGCACCACGGGAGCCCCTCTTAATCCCATAGCCGCAGTTTATGGGTTAATAGCATCGCCTGCATCGTCTGCCGCGAGAGCTACCTACCGGTGAAAGTTGTCACTCTCCGGACAAACACAACCTCAACCGGACAAACATCTGGACCACGGACATTGTCCGAAAAATTGAAGGTCCGATTAATTTAGGTCCATAAAAACGAGGGCTGACTGTATATATATACAGGTACCTCTCGATTTATGCGGGGTTGTGTTCCTGAAGAGAGGGCGCAAAACGAAAATTGATATAAATCGATATATATATATATATATATATATATATATATATATATATATATATATATATATATATATATATTCAGCACTTGTTTTTTCAAACTTCACAGACGCATCAGACAATCGTCCGAACCACGGATATTGACCAAGAATTGAAAGTCCGATGAAATGAAGTTTGAAAAAATATATATGTATATATATATATATATATATATATATATATATATATATATATATATATATATATATATATACAGTCAGTCCTCGTTTCCTCAGACTTCAATTCATCGGACTTCCAGTTCTTCGGTCAATATCCAGGGTTTGGATGATTCTCTGATGCGGCTGTGTTTGTCTGGAGAGTGACAACTTTGACCGGTAGGTAGCTCTCGCAGCAGAAAACGCAGGCAACGCGTGGGTTTCCTGCGCCACCTACCATATTTCTAAGCATTTTTCACCACAAAAATGGATTTCTGGCATTATCTGGAGACATTGTGGAGAGCGGGGTGTGGGGAGGGAGGTAGGGGGAGGTGGCAGGGGGGATACAAGCAAGCAACTCGTTGCCATGGCGATGACCATGTGGCAGTGTTGTCAATGTCACATGTGAATACACACAACCATGTTCAATCTGTGCATGTTTCTGTGTGTGTGTGTGTGTGTGTGCGTGTGTGTGTGTGTGTGTGTGGGTGTGTGTGTGTGTGTGAATCTATAACTCTCTCTCTCTCTCTCTCTCTCTCTCTCTCTCTCTCTCTCTCTCTCTCTCTCTCTCTCTCTCTCTCTCTCTTCAAAAGAAATAAATGATAAAACAAAAATATTTTCTTTCTATAATGGCAATCTCCCTATAAGTAATATTCTTTCCATTACTCAGACACTAATATTTTGAATCGCAAATAAAGTAAATGGCATCAAAGTACATGGAGTAAACTACATACATATGGAAACACAAATTTAGGTATATATATATATATATATATATATATATATATATATATATATATATATATATATATATATATATATATATATATATATACATGTATATATATATATATATATATAGAGATATATATAGATATAGATATAGATAGATAGATATAGATAGATAGATATATATATATGAGGCGCCTAGAGCCAGAGTAACGTAAGCGCCGAAACTAGAAAACGGAGAAAAAAGCGATCAAAGTTTTGCAACATTCGGAATGCAATATCTCCTCAATTAATTGAGATAGGAAGTAAGGCTTGGCTTCAAAATGTTCGTTATTTAATATACTTTACAGCCTGTATCTGGGCATTCAGTGATTTAAAAGCATTCTGAAAGGATGATTGCTTTTTTATCGGTTTATTTGTGTGAAAAAATAAAAAAGCACCAAATATTTTGAGAATCAAGCATGCATGCATTGTTTGTTATTGTTATTATGTGTAGTTGTTTCAACATTATGTAGGTTATTGGGATTCACCACCAATGAAGCCTTTCTTGAGTGATGTATTAATTCTAATATGCAAAATCGTAAGCGACACTCGTGCACGTACTTCTTAATCTAAACACCTAGTAAGGAGAGAATGATCAACGGTAGAAAAATAGCAATCCTTTTCATGCCAGAAAATGGAAACAAACATCAAACAAACTGAAAATAGTTCATTAGGATAACAGAACAGGAAAGAATAAGAAAATTATCCGGCAGGTGAGTACCTCGCCTGTACTACTTGACGGCCTGTAAACCTGCTCATGTATGCCTCTCCCATATTCCTTCGTCTTTTACCTAAGTTTTTCTTCCACTCTGCAGGATTACGCATCCTTTTCCTTCCCCTAGAGGGTTCTGGCTCCTCAGGGGGCATGTTGTTTTCTGCCATAATGGCGAAATCATGGGTATTAGTGTACAAGAAAGGCAAAGTGTCATGCAGTTGTGGCAAGCTGGCGGAGGGTGGCCGAGTGTCTGTGGGTAGGTAGGAGGTGTGAGAGAAGCGCGCGTCTGTCAGTCATGTCACGTGACGCGCATGGCGTGCGTTCATTGGCTCGCTGGCTGCTCGGCGGGAGTTACGACTCTCTGGCCCCAGCCGCTCATCCTCTTCGCTTCGAGAGCGACACGAAGGGTCTACAGATAACTTCATTTGGGTGGATTTTTGACCTTATTGCGATGTACATTATGACTTCTAATCTGCTTCCCGCCACAGTAGGAAGGTGGGGGAAGACAATGGGATAAAAATATCAATTTCGGCCGGAGTGTCGCTTCCGTCACTCTGGCTCTAGGCGCCTCATATATTGTTATGTTAACCAGCAGCATGTCTCAGGCCACAGGGTTCACACAGGCCTCCCGGGTGCACAAGCAGGGCAAAGGGTTCATAGGGGGTTGCGTAACCTCCACATGGCTCGGATGGGCAAGTGTAGCGAAGTGTACCAATAGAAGCTCAAAAAGGGGGACAAACCAGACACACAGTGTTCACTTTGGCTAGTTTACTCAGCAAGCAGTACACGTAACATGGGGGGACCTTGTGACACAACACATCACACAATGACAAAGGCGTGCTCGGCAAGGCGACACACAGCATAGCGGCAGCTCGGCCCACATCACACCTCACACCTCTTTCATGGCCTCCCAGCAGGCTTCCACAGTGTCAACTATGCACACAGTACAAATGCACAGGCACTATTACATGGCAATCAGAATATATCTGTCCAATAACTAGGGGAAATGAGGCAGCACCCTCACACGGCTCTTTCCTCTGTCCTATTCACTGGGCCTAAACTTTCTGTGCCGCGGTCGAGGCAGCGAATATCTGCTGACTCGTCACAATCCCCTCCCCTTTGTCTAGACTCAAGCCCACCACGCACATAGACACACATACCCACGGCCACAGCCCCCCATACATGGTTTCGTAACAGTATATATATATATATATATAAATATATATATACCACCAAGTACCAAATGATCAAACAAGGGATAATTGGTCAAATAAAAATAGATATACGCCGGTAATGGTGATGCGAAATATTGCTCTAGATAAGACATAGTAAACATAGCTTCCTATTATTTTAGAATTCTCTCTCTCTCTCTCTCTCTCTCTCTCTCTCTCTCTCTCTCTCTCTCTCTCTCTCTGTTCAAAATAAATAAGTGAAACAAAAATACCTTCTTCTGCTTGATTCACAATAAATAAAGTACTGAAATATTAGTTCTGTGTAGGCAACAATAATATACACACCGTACTATACAGCTGTGTGTGTGTGTGTGTGTGTGTGTGTGTGTTTGTGTGTGTATGTGATGGGCGGTGCGGGCCAGCTACCCTTGGCTCTTTATGTCTGACAGCATTACCATCTAGCAAAGGAGCACTTGTTCCCATGATTTTGTTCGCTTCATTCTTTTTTTTTTTTTATAGAAAAACAACTTCTATTCTACTAAATTATACCTTCCTCTAACCATACATGAGACTCAAACTCTAATATTTATGAGAGGAGTGCAATGTCGACTATATAAAATAGAAATATAGTACAGTGGTACCTCTTGATTCGAACTTAATTCCTTCTTTTTGGTTGTTCGAATTGCGAAAATTCGAATTAGGAAGCAATTTTTACCATTGAAATTAATGTAAAAACTTTTGATCCATTCCAGTTTATTTTAAATAAAAAAAATACTACGCTGAACACCAGCTATTGCTAGAAATTGGTCCCTTAACATTGCTGCAATACCTGAAAATGCAATAGCTATTGTTAAGAAGTAAAGGGGAAAGATAAAATTGGTCTTGACCCACCAGAGTGGCAACATGATTTAACATATTAGCACCTTGTTTTCCTCTCATCTCATCATAATTCATAAAAATCCTTCACATTTTGAGAATAAAAAGTAAATACAGACATGAAATGCATGAAAAAACAGGCATAACAAAAAACTTATTTACTTCGGTGTGAAACTCTCGAGTCCCGATAAAGACTAGTCAAGCCTCCCCCTGGTTCCCTGCCTCCCTCCCATGCACTGAATACAGGAACAGATCACGTAGTATTCCCCCCTTCCCCCTCCCTCTGTCCTTATCCTCTCTCATTCAATACGCAAACAGACCGAGTAGGCCGCCCCTCCACTCCCTCCCTCCTCCAGCCACTCATCATCCTCTCTCCCTCTTCTCCCCCCCCCCTCTGTCTTTCTCTCTTTCTCTTTCTTATCTAGTAGAATATATTCTCACAGCATCATTTCCAGCAGGAATTATTTCAAGAAAACATAAATTATTGTACAAAACTGCAAATTACTTTACCATCGTAGTTTGTGCAAATGACAATGATATTTAACAATTCATTCTTCAGTGGTTGTTTGAAGTGTTAGATATATCTTCATTAATAAATAAGTTTGCCAGTGACCAGAGTAGAAGCCGCATTGACTGGGGTGGTAGGTAGGTAGTGATTAGTGTTGGGGGCTGGAGTAACCAAGGCAACTAGGGGCCAGAGTGACTTGAAAGCCGTTCACGAGAGGGAGCTGTTCACGGCGGAGAAGTGAAAGCGAGATCAGCCGACTGGCGGGAACACGCATCAGCCGCCACGTGTGTTTGTGTTCGAATTGGGAGGCTGCGTTCGGATTGGAGTTCAAAATTTGTTCGGCAAATGTGTTCGGATTGGGAAGTGTTCGAGTGAAAGGGTGTTCGAATCAAGAGGTACCACTGTAGTTCCATTGTTTCCCTTTATAAGTATGATATGAATAACCAAATTCATATTAGGAGGATAGGAATTACTAAAAGAAAGGTTATTAAAATACAAATAATAATAATTTCAAAGAGATACGAATCAAACAAATTTTATGGTGCCTGTTTAAAATGTGCGCTTCCAGAAGGCGTACAGCAGTTTACCGCTAAGCCACCCACAAGGCTTAGCAGTTTTCGGCTTAATATTATACTGTATCCTATTGCAGATATAACCATATTTTATTTGTATATATACTATATATGCATATTGTACCATATTGTAGCGTCTGAGTATGTGTGCGACACAATATAGGCTATTTACTGTACAGTACAGAACTGTATTGTACTCAGTTTTCAATATCCGGACTTTTTAACTTTCCGGACATGGCCTAGTCTGCATTAGTCCGTAAAAACGAGGGCTGACTGTATTTTCGTTTCCCTCATTTATTTAGAACAGAGAGAGAGAGAGAGAGAGAGAGAGAGAGAGAGAGAGAGAGAGAGAGAGAGAGAGAGAGAGAGAGAGAGATGATTACTGTCTTATTTAGAGCAATATTTCGCATGACCATTTCCAGCATATATCTATTTTTATGTGGCCCATTATCCATTGTTTGATCATTTGGTACTTGGTGGTATATATATATATATATATATATATATATATATATATATACCACCAAGTACCATATATATATATATATATATATATATATATATATATATATATATATATATATATATATATATATATATATATATAGATATATATATATATAGATATATATATATATATATATATATATATATATATATATATATATATATATATATATATATATATATATACAGTATTCCCTCGATTATCGCGGTTAATGGGGGGCAGAACCCCCCGCAAAAGGTGAAAATCCGCGAAGTAGCGGCGCTCCTTTATAAAAGTCCCTAAGGCTCAAACATATCTCAAGATGACGTACTTACGGACAGAGAGATAATATGGAGATGAAAAGACCTGTGCAGTACGATGAGATGAAGACGATAATGAATGACTGCACAGGTTCACGAAGAGCTTTACTGCTCCTCGGATGACGCCGCAGATGACGCAGGGGAAGCTGCAGGTGGCGGCGTAGGGGTTGCAGAAGTTGGCGTAGTGGCTTCAGGAGGCGGCGTAGTGGCTGCAGGAGGACGTTCTTCAGGTTGTCGGTGCACAAGGAACATCGTTATTAGGAGTTGTGAGCGTTGCTTTTTCCTCTGGACGAAGATGCTCTTATAAACAGCCATCACGTCATCAATACGATTGCTGAATTCGACGGCTCTGACCATGTTGTCGTCCACTTCTTGGGCCCTTTTTTGGAGGCCTTTGGCAATACTGAAGAGGTCTTGCAAATTATGTAATGTAAGGCCACGTTCTTCAGCTTGGTCACCTTCGTCACTAGCACACTCCTCTTTCTCCTCGCTCGCTGATCTTGTCATTTCTTCTACGTCCTCGTCTGTCGGAGGGTTTGAGTGGCACTCGATGAGATTGTTTACTTCGTCCGCTGTCATATCGGAGAAGCCTTCAGTGCCCACCAACCGAGCCAGCCTAACAGCCTTATCAACGGCGGAGTGATGATTCATACACACTTGCTCTTGAGTGTCACGTGCTTTCCTCGGTGTTGCGGGTTGCCGGAACGGATTTTTTTATTTATTATTTTATTTTTAATACTTTTAATTAATTTTTGATTTTAAATTGAATTTTTTTTTTACCCGCGAAGCACTGAACCCGCGATAACTGAAGCGCGAAGTAGCGAGGGAATACTGTATACATACATACATATATATATATGTATATATATATATATATATATATATATATATACAGTGGTACCTCTTGATTCGAACACCCTTTGACTCGAACACTTCCCAATCCGAACACATTTGGCGAACAAATTTTGACCTACAATCCAAACGCAGGTTCTGAATTCGAACAAAAAAAAGCACGGTGCGGCTGATGCGCCTTCCCGCCAGTTGGCCAGTCTCACTTGTACTTCTCCGCCGTGAACACCTCTCTCTCGTGGATGGCTTTCAAGTTACTCTGGTCCCTAGTTGCCTTGGTTACTCCGGCCCCCAACAGTGATTACCTCCTACCTACCAACCCATTCAATGCAGCTTCTTCTCTGGTCACTGACAAACTTATTTACTAATGAAGATATCTTGAACATTATAAACAACCAATGAAGAATGAATTGTTAAATATCATTGTCATTTGTGCAAACTACGACAATACAATAATTTGCAGTTTTGTACAATAATTTATACTTTTCTCGAAATAATTCCTGTTGGAAACGATGTGAGAATATATTCTACTTGATAAGAAAGAGAGTGGGGGGGAGAGGGAGAGAGGATGGTGAGTGGCTGGAGGAGGGAGAGAGTGGGGGTAGGGGAGTGTCTATTGCGTTCTTAGGTATTATGACGATGTTAAGGGACCAATTTTTTGCAATAGTTAAGTGCAGTATTTTTTTTTTTTTTTTTTTTTTACTTAAAATCAACTGGAATGGATTAAATGTTTTTACATTAATTTCAGTGGTAAAAGTTGCTTCCTAATTCGAATTTTTGCAATTCGAACAGCCAAAAAGAACAAATTAAGTTTGAATCAAGAGGTACCACTATATATATATATATATATATATATATATATATATATATATATATATATATATATATATATATATACCACCAAGTACCAAATGATCAAACAAGGGATAATGGGCCAAATGAAAATAGATATACGCAAGTAATGGTAATGCGAAATATTGCTCTAGATAAGACATAGTAAACATAGCCTCCTATTATTTTATAATTCTCTCTCTCTCTCTCTCTCTCTCTCTCTCTCTCTCTCTCTCTCTCTCTCTCTCTCTCTCTCTCTCTCTCTCTCTCTCTCTCTGTTCTAAATAAATAAGGGTAACGAAAATGCTCTCTTCTACTTGGTTCACAATAAATAAAGTACCTAAATATTAGTTCTGTGTAAGTCACAATAATATACACTCCATACTATACAGCTGTATACATACTATACAGCTGTGTGTGTGTGTGTGTGTGTGTGTGATGTGAGGTACGGGCCAGCCACCTTTGGCTCTTTACGTCTGACAGCGTTACCTTCTAGTGAAGGAGCAGTTGTTCCCATAATCTTGTTCTTTTCATTCTTTTTTTCTTATATAAAAACAACTTCTATACTACTAAATTGTACTTTCCTTTTACAATACTATATACCACTAAACCTCATCTTCTTTTCCTCACTGAAACACAGGTGTCTGAGGCAACTGACAGTAACCCCTTCTCTGTTCCCTCCTACTTTCTCTATTCTAATTTTCGTTCCAAAGCTGGATGTTGCGTCTATGTCCGCAACGACATAACTTGCTCTCGTTCCCACGCTCTTGAATCTTCTGAGTTTTCTACCATCTGGCTTCGACTTCAAAGTCACTCTCTAACTAAATTTTTCTGTGCTGTCTATCTCTCACCTAACTCCTCTGACTATAGAAAATTCTTTGACTACCTAACTTCCAAAGTGGAGCACATTCTGACTCTCTTTCTTTTTGCGGAGATCTCCATTCTCGGAGACTTCAATGTTCACCACCAGCTTTGGCTTTCCTCTCCTTTCACTGACCATCCTGGTGAACTTGCCTATAACTTTGCTATCCTACATGACCTAGAGCAACTGGTGCAACACCCTACTCGTATTCCTGATCGTCTTGGAGATACGCCCAACATTCTTGACCTTTTCCTAACCTCTAATCCTTCTGCTTATGCTGTCACCCTTTCTTCTCTGTTGGGTTCCTCCGATCACAATCTCATATCTGTATCTTGTCCTATCTCTCCAATTCCTCTACAGGATCCTCCAAAGCGGAGGTGCATTTCGCCTCTGCTAGTTGGGCAGACCTGAGGAGGTATTATGCTGATTTTCCTTGGAATGATTACTGCGTCCGTGACAGAGACCCGTCTCTGTGTGCTGAGTGCATAACAGAGGTGATAGTGTCTGGCATGGAGGCGTACATTCCTCACTCTTTTTCTCGACCTAAACCTTCCAAACCCTGGTTTAACACAGCTTGCTCTCGTACTATCCATGATAGAGAGGTGGCCCACAAAATGTACTTGAGCCTTCCATCACCTGAATCTCGTGCGCTTTATATTTTTGCCCGAAACCGTGCCAAGTCTGTTCTTCAACTTGCCAAAAAACTCCTTCATTCACAGAAAGTGTCAAATCTATATATAACTCACCTCGAGACTTCTGGCATCTAGCCAAAAACCTCTCCAACAACTTTACTTTTTCATCTTTCCCTCCTTTAGCTCAACCAGATGGCACCAATGCCATCTCATCTATCTCTAAAGCTGAACTCTTCGCTCAAACCTTTGCTGATAACTCTACATTGGACGATTCCGGGCTTGTTCCTCCTTCTCCTCCCCCCTCTGACTACTTCATGCTACCTATTAAAATCTTTCGTAATGATGTTCTCCATGCCCTTGCCGGCCTAAACCCTCCGAAGGCTTATGGACCTGATGAGGTCCCTCCTATCGTTCTCTGAAACTGTGCCTCCGTGCTTGCACCTTGCCTAGTCAAACTCTTTCAACTCTTTCTATCTACATCTACCTTTCCTTCTTGCTGGAAGTTTGCCTACATACTGCCTGTTCCTAAAAAGGGTGACCGTTCTAATCCTTCAAACTACCGCCCTATTGCTTTAATCTCCTGCTTGTGTAAAGTTTTTCAATCTATTCTCAACAAGAAGATTCTTAAACACCTATCACTTCACAATCTTCTATCTGACCGCCAGTATGTCTTCCGCCAAGTCCGCTCTACTGGTGATCTTCTGGCTTTCCTTACTGAGTCTTGGTCATCCTCTTTTAAAGATTTTGGTGAAAAGCTTTTGATGGAGTCTGGCACAAAGCTTTAATTTCCAAACTACCCTCCTATAGCTTCTATCCTTCTCTCTGCAACTTCATCTCAAGTTTCCTTTCTGATTGTTCTATTTCTGCTGTGGTAGACGGTCACTGTTGTTCCCCTAAATCTATCAACAGTGGTGTTCCTCAAGGGTCTGTCCTATCACCCACTCTCTTCCTATTATTCATCAATGATCTTCTAAACCAAACTTCTTGCCCTATCCACTCCTATGCTGATGATACCACCTTGCACTTTTCCACGTCTTTCCATAGACGACCAACCCTTCAGGAAGTACACAGCTCATGCAGGGAAGCCTCAGAATGCCTAACTTCTGATCTCTCTAAAATTTCTGATTGGGGCAAAGCAAACCTAGTGTTGTTCAATGCCTCAAAAACTCAATTCCTCCACCTTTCAACTCGACACAACCTTCCAAATAACTATCCCCTCTTCTTCAGTGACACTCAACTGTTCCCTTCTCCTACACTAAACATTCTTGGTCTATCTTTTACTAGTAATCTAAACTGGAAACTTCACATCTCCTCTCTTGCAAAAACAGCTTCCATGAAGTTAGGTGTTTTGAGCTGTCTCTGCCAGCTTTACTCATCTCCCCAACTGCTAACTCTACACCGGGGCCTTATCTGTCCATGTATGGAGTATGCTTCGCATGTTTGGGGAGGCTCCACTCATAGAGCTCTTTTAAACAAGGTGGAATGAAAAGCTTTTCGTCTTATCAACTTCTCTCCTCTGACTGACTGTCTTCAGCCTCTTTCATTGCCGCAATGTTGCCTCTCTTGCTCTCTTTTACCACTATTTTCAAGCTAACTGTTCTTCTGATCTTGCTAACTGTATGCCTCCCCTGCTCCCGTGGCCTTGCTGCACAAGACTTGCTTCATCCTCTCACCCTTATTCTGTCCACCTCTCTAATGCAAGAGTTAACCATTATTCTCAATCTTTCATCCCTTTCTCTGGTAAACTCTGGAATTCTCTTCCTGCTTCTGTATTTCCACCTGCCTATGACTTGAACTGTTTCAAGAGAGAGGTATCAAGACACTTATCCCATTTTTTTGGCACTGAATCCGGACTTTCCAGGGACTGGCACTAAAGTGGGCTATTTTGTTTTATTTTTGTTGCCCTTGGCTGCCTCCCTTCTACATAAAAAAAAGAAAAAAAAAAAAAATTAGACTCAAACTCTAATATCCATGAGAGGAGTGCAATGTAGACTATATAAAATAAGAATATAGTAGTTCCATTGTTTCCCTTTATAAGTGTGATATGAATAACCAAATTCATATTAGGAGGATAAGAATTACTAAAAGAAAGGTTATTAAAATACAAAAAATAATAATTTCAAAGAAAAACGAATCAAAGAAACTTCATGGTGGCTGTTTAAAAAGTGTGCTTCCAGAAGGCGTACAGCAGTTTAGCACTAAGCCACCCAGAGGGATGCATATTGTACTATATTGTAACCTATGAGTATGTGTGCGAGACAATATAGGCTATTTACTGTACAGTACAGAACTGTATTGTACTCAATTTTCAGTTTCCGGACTTTTTCAGTTTCCGGACATGGCCCAGTCTGTATTAGTCCGTAAAAACGAGGGCTGACTGTATCATTGTGATTTACGTAAACTACGATAATATGATGATTTGCATTTTTATACAATAATTTTTGCTTTTCTTGAAATAATTCCTGTTGGAAATAATGCTGTGAGAATATATTTTATTTGATAAGATTGAGAGAGAGAGAGAGAGAGAGAGAGAGAGAGAGAGAGAGAGAGAGAGAGACAGGGGTGGGGGGAGGATGGTGAGTGGCTGGAGGGGAGAGGGAGTAGCTTACTTGGTCTGTTTGCATATTGAATGGTAGAGGATAAGGACGGAGGGAGGGGGAAGGGGGAATACTACGCGATGTGTTTCTGTATTTAGTGCATGGGAGGGAGGCCTGGACCTGGGATATTTCTAGTCTTCATTGGGACTTGAGAGTTTCACACCGAAGTAAATAAGTCTTGTTATGCCTGTTTTTTTTGTTTTTTCTGTTTTTCATGTGTGTGTTTAATTCTTACTCTCAAAATGTGAAGGATATCTATGAATTATGATGACTTGAGGGAAAACAAGGTGCCAATAAGTTAAATCATGTTGCCACTCTTGTTATGTGGGTCAGGACCAATTTTATTTTTTCTCATTACTTTTTAACCATGGCTATTGCATTTTTAGGTATTGTGGCAATGTTAAGGGACCAATTTCTCATAATTGCTGGGGTTGAGTGTAGCATTTTTTATGTAAAATAAACTGGAACGGATTAAATGTTTTTACATTAATTTCAATGGTAAAAATTGCTTCCTAATTCAAATTTTTGCAATTTGAATAGACAAAAAGAACGTCTTAAGTTTGAATTAAGAGGTACCACTGTATATGTCTCTAGATCCTAAATATATGAGACCAAGAATTTTTAATGGGGACCATTCACCATTTGTTCTATTCTTTACCTATTGCATGATCTACCTCCTATTATGTAGAAATTTGCTAATACAATTAGCAGGTTGTATGTGAAAGAAATACCATTTTTAGACAAATGCATCTTTTTAATTATGTGGTTCTTATGCATATTACCCACCCATCCTCCCTGCTATTTACCATTGCCCCCCAAAAAATTAGTCTCAGCTGAAGGAGGCAGTATTGCCATGAGTTGCCTGGGGTTGTCAGAGGTGGAATATAAGGAAAGTGTTTCGGAATGTGGTAATAGATGGCTGTATATATTCTGAAATTATTTTTGTAAATGCTAATCTAAGAAGTAGGTAAAGGAAAATGGTGAATTTTATTCTTAACATCTCTTTCCTTTTGGCTTTTATGATTTTTTATCAATAATAGATCTTTGATTTCCTGATTTAAAAAAAAAAACTAATATCCTTTTTCTCTACTTTGCAGAGAGAGTGAAAATGAATTTGAAGAAGTCATCTCCCATGACACTGAACCCCAAAAGAAGAAGAGGTGCTCATATGTAGACCATCTTTTAACATCAAGTAATAGTAAGCTCCAAGATTATTTGAACCTTTTATTTTGTTATCAATTACAACAACAATGTTTCCTCTTTATCTAGGTTAATTCCCCAGTTTGGTGCTGGTAAAAGTCTTGTTGGATCTATGTAATGGTCTAAAGCAGAATATAGGTTCTTCAGTTGTTTTAACCTAACTTGAGGGGGATTAGGTATGTACTTTACTCTTAGAGGTATCATTCAAATACCATCCACTGCTTTGGTTTATGTATAGATTGATACCTTTTATGATGAAGTTTCATTCCTGAAGTGTTTTAGCAAAACACATGAATCCCTTTGCTAATATGTCAAAAGCTTGAAAATTAAAGTATATTTTCAAATGAGTATTCTCTTAACCCCTGAAGGACCTAGAACATACCCCCCAATCCCGGCAATTTCATCTTTTTTTTTTTTTTTTTGCTTAATATTAATCCTCATGCCCCAAATAGACGGGAAATGTATGTCATTCAACTTACTGCTCTCTCTGGCAACCTCCAGAGCCCTGCCACAACACCCGTACGCCACCACCACTCAAGGTCGCTACTCAGTTACCAACTACGCATGTTTTCACTTCTGACTGTGATAGGCCCAATTCACATGTTTTAGTGAATAAACATAGTTTTTGTACTTGTGTGTGTGTGTGTGTGTGTATCCCAGTGAACAACGAGATGCGCATCAGACCGAAAATAACAGCATTGTTATCAAAATTTCTACCAGTGACGCGGAATGCGCGTCGCCGGTATTTTAGAAACATATAGATACCGACGCGCAAACCACGTCACCGGTACTGGACGGGTTAACATGTTTCTGTTTGTCTCTTATGAAAGAGTGAATATTGTAGAAATTAATTTGTCTTGGTTCTTTAGTTTGATTTTTTGCATTTTTCCATATGAATCTTTCAGAAAAAAAAAAGAGTCAAATTGATGAAGGACAATGGAAATATGCCCTTCTGAAGGGTGAAAAAAATGGTTTTTAGAAAATAACATTTAAATGCCTGGATCATAGATGACGAACATTTAAACTTTAAGTGACATGCAAAGTGTAGTGTACTACTTGTCAGTGGTTTCTTCCCTCTTTTTTCAGGGCTAACTGGCATTTCTTGTCATGGAGGTGGAGGTTGGAGTTGATAGGTAGCTAGTTAGTTGTTTGGTTTGGATCCCATTAAGTAGCCTACATACAGGTACTCCTTTTTTACTTGTGTTTGTTTTACGTGTTTTTGAATTTATGCGAGGTCCAGAATCCAAACAAATTTCTAATTGACATTTTTTTCACTTATACATATTTCATTGAATGGCCAACAGACGTCTCAAGGGAGTTTCTTTGCACAACACAACCAACAACAGTTACAGAAACACCCACATGCATACATATATATATATATATATATATATATATATATATATATATATATATATATATATATATATATATATATATATATATATACCGTATTCGATGACTTATAAAACGCACAAGTGTATAAGATGCACCTCCATTTCACCAGCTCAGATTCCAAGAAAAAAAGTTTTTAGTGTATTTAAGCATATATTGTTAAATGTTGTAGCTGTACATTATACAAGCAGAAACATGTAATTTTTAGAATTAAGATTAATTTCTTCACTTACCTGTTTTTCATACAAAAAATTACATTTCCACTGTTCCACTTTATTTCCCCCAAGAACAAAAAATCCCCACTTTAATACTACACCAGCAGCACAGTGCCCCGCACAGCCTGGGCAATGTGCTGGTGTGCACCTGTTGCCCTGGCTGCACACTGCCTCAATTAATTCACGTGCTTGTAGAACTAGACTGAGGGTAGAATGGGAGGGCATTTGTTTTTGTATGAAAAACAGGTAGGTAAAGAAATTAATATTAATTCTAAAAATTACATTTCTATCACAGAGACCTGTTTTTCATACAAAAAATAGCAAACTCCAACATTTAACCCTTAACATACAGTGATTGTTTAGGGAAGATGCCACCGTCGCATGCTGAGAGGCGGGAATCATTCCGGGAATCATAATTTTTCCGCGCCGAACATTTGTACAGTGGTACCTTCTGATTCGAACTTAATTCGTTCTGTTTGGCTGTTCAAATTGCAAAAATTCGAATTAAGAAGCAATTTTTACTGTTGAAATTAGTGTAAAAACATTTAATCCGTTCCAGTTCATTTTAAATAAAAAAATCTTACACTCAACCCCAGCTATTGCAAGAACCTGGTCCCTTAACATCGCCGCAATACCTAAAAACGCAATAGCCATTGTTAAAAAGTAATGGGAAAAAATGTAATTGGTCCTGATCCACCAGAGTGGCATCATGATGTACCTTATTGGCACCTTGTTTTCCCTTCATCTCGTCATAATTCATAGATATCCTTCACATTTTGAGAGTATTAAGTAAACACAGATATGAAATGGATAAAAAAAAACAGGCACAACAAAAGACTTATTTACTTCGGTGTGAAACTCTGAGTCCCGATGAAGACTAGACAAGCCTTCCCGTGGGTCCCCGCCTCCTTCCCATGCACTAAACACAGAAACAGATCGCGTAGTATTCCTCCTTCCCCCTCCCTCTGTCCTTATCCTCTCCCATTCCATACGCAAACAGACCGAGTAGGCTGCCCCCTCCCAACTCCCAACCTCCTCCAGCCATTCACCATCCTCTCTCCCTTCCCCCCTCTCTCTCTCTCTCTCTTATCAAATAGAATATATTCTTACAGCATCATTTCCAATAGGAATTATTTCAAGAAAATTATAAATTATTGTACAAAACTGCAAATTATTCTATTATCGTAGTTTGTGCAAATGACAATGATATTTAACAATTTATTCTTCATTGGTTGTTTATAGTGTTAAGTATATCATCATTAGTAAATAAGTTTGCCAGTGACCAGAATAGAAGGCCGCATTGACTGGGGTGGCTGGTAGGAATTGACCAGGGTTGGGGGCCAGAGTAACTAAGGCAACTAGGGGCCGGAGTGACTTGAAAGCCGTTCCCAAGTCGCAATAGAGAAAGGTGTTCACAGCAGAGAAGTGCAAGCGACTGGCGTGAAGGAGGCTTCGGTTGCCATGTGTTTTTGTGTTCGAATTGAGAGGCTGCATTTGGATTGGAGGTCAAAATTTGTTTGCCAAATGTGTTTGGATTGGGAAGTGTTCGTGTCAAAGGGTGTTTGAATCAAGAGGTACCACTGTACTAAAGTGGGGATTTTTTTGTTCTTGGTGGAAATAAGGTGTAATAGTGGAACTGCTATTTTTTCTATGAAAACAGGTCTCTGTGAGAGAAATAGCTGTATAAAAGCAATTTAGGAGTACAGGCAAGCAATAAGCATACACAAGACATCTCAATAGCAGGAAATGATCATAATAATAATGATAATAATAGTAGTATTAGTACTGGTAATAATAATAATAATAATAATAATAATAATAATAATAATAATAATAACAATAATAATAATAACAATAATAACAATAACAAAACACTGGACACGAAAATAAAGCCAGCAGTGCATAAAGCAAGAAGTAAGGTAAAGTAGAATCCTTTTTACAAAAGCATTTTGCCACCACACTTAAACATACTAGTTAACATAGGAAAAAGGGGGAAGCACTTTAATCATCTTCAAAACCAGAAAAGTCATAATAATCTACCACTTTTAATCTTAAGATTATGTAGCTGACTCTTTTCCTCCTGCTGCCATGATTTTGAGGACATTGCTGTGTTTTTGTTATGATTATGAAATTATTGTACCAAGATGTCTAACATTGGCAACGATCATGCCGTAGTTTTATTCCTCACGAACAGATGGCATTACCGGTAAGTCAGAATATCGATCAGCTGATGTTTATAGACACAAATCATTTCAGGCTGGATTGCTTTCCTTTTTATTAATTTATTTTTAAACCACCGGTAATAATACACTGATACCAGCAGTAAAATAAGGATGTGTGGGTTTTAATAATAATAATAATAATAATAATAATAATAATAATAGTAATAATAATATAATAATAATAATAGCAATGATGATAATGATGATTATAATGATAATAGTAGTATTAGAAAAGATCATGCTGTAATTTTATTCCTCGCCAACAGATAGCATTAATGTTAAGTCATTGCACTGATCAGCTGATGTTTATAAATGCAAGCCACAGCATTCCAAATTGGATTGCTTTTATTTTTACAAATTTATTTTTAAAGCACCAGTAATAATACAGTAATATCAGCAAAAAAATAGGATGTATGGAGTGTTGGGTAGGTAAAAGTACTCAATGTAAGCTGGGTTAGGGAACATCAGAGAGAAGATTAGCCTAAGGTTACGGGAGGTCTCAAACTTCACATATGATGTATAAGATGCAGGACAATTTTTTGAGCCAAAATTTTTTAATAGTTACACTCTGTGCAAGTCTCGCAGAGTAACTTTGGCTGAACCAGCAAAGCCATGTCCTCCATGCCCCAAAATAGGCCAAGTGCAATAAGAGAAATCCCAGTAGAATGTCACCACCACAACTGGAGAAGCCTTCCTGAGGCTCCTTATCAGCAAGGCTGATATCAATCTTTGAAAAACAAACAAACAGATGCCAACGCCATCTAGTGACCGCTAGACCGAGTGGCAATGTCTGAATGCTGTGAGCTCACAATGAATAGTGAATGCTTGTGACGCCACACCAATAGTCATGCATGACTTCACACTGTTGGGCAGACAGCTGTGGAAGAATTATCGTATAGATACAATAGTTTAGCACATTGTAAGATAAAAGATGGTGTGTACAGTAATACAGTAATTAGCAGTTTTGTACAATAATTCATACTTTTCTTGAAATAATTTATTTTTTGGAAATGATGCTGTGAGAATGTATTCTACTTGATAGAGAGAGAGAGAGAGAGAGAGAGAGAGAGAGAGAGAGAGAGAGAGAGAGAGAGGATGGATGGTAAGTGGCTGGAGGAGGAAGAGAGTGGAGGGGGCAGTCTGTTGTATATTGAATGAGAGTGGATAGGGATGGAGTGAGGGGGAGGGGGGAATACTATGCAATCTGTTCCTGTATTTAGTGCATGAGAAGGAGGCGGGGACCCGGGGGAGGCCTGTTTAGTCTTCTTTGGGACTCAGGAGTTTCACACTGAAGTTATGTTATGTCTTTTTTTTATGCATTTCATGTCTGTGTTTACTTTATACTATCAAATGATATCTATGAATTATGATGAGATGAGGGGAAAACAAGATGCCAACGTGTTAAATCATGTTGCCACTCTGGTGGGCCAGGACCAATTTCATTTTTTTCCAATCTTAATAATGGCTATCGCATTTTTAGCTATTGCGGTGATGTTAAGGGACCAATTTCTCGCGATAGCTGGGGTTGAGTGTACATACAGGTACCCTTCATCTTACATTTGTTTGCTTTACACGTTTTTGAATTTATGCAGAGTCCAAAATCTGAAAAAGAAGACATGATTTTTTTTCACTTTTATGCAATTTTTCTTTAGATGACAACTTCAGATTTTCTATATGTATTTATTTTGCTATTAAACCACATGTGGAATGTTTTATACTGTTTTGAAGATTTTATGAGTTATTAGGTTATTATGAATACAGTATATTTCTGGTATTCGCGGGGGTTACATTTCTTCCCCTCTCCCAAATGCCAAAAATCCATGAATAATTGATGCAGCTTTCAAACGCCTATGTATAATAATATATATACGCTAAAATATGCTTCCCAAACACATTCTAAAGACATTCTTACTCATTAATACAATAATAATGTAATATCTAGTAGATACTGATGAATTAAAAACAGTAATAATGTAGTATATGTACATAGTAAGTAAGACTGGTGCATGAAGATGCTTGTGACGTCACATCATCTGCAGCCAATCAGCAGGAAGGAGAAATGAAAGCTCGTAACTGTCATTGTTATTTTGAAATTATTTACCAGTTATATTGTATTATGTCTCTTTCCTATTTTTTTATTGTATATTAACTGACATTGTTATTTTAAAATTATGTACCAGTTATACTGTCTCATCTCTTTTCTATTTTTTCTTATTTTGCATTAACTGACATTGTTATTTTAAAGTCATATAGTTATACAGTTATACAGTATCATCTCTCTTTTCTACTAATTTTTTATTTTATATTATATTATATTCTGCTTAATCCTTAGTGTACAGGGAGCTGATTTGCTTTCCATTTGTTAGAGTGAGAAAAAATCACTTATGTTGTAAATGCTAAGCGAATATTTTCCATATGAAAGCCTATTTCTCTTTGTAATTCTGAGTACAACGATGTAGTTTCTAACATGCTATGACCTCTGAGAGCAAAGTTATTGCTTTTCAAAAATTTCTCCCTAAACCCCATGGCATAACCTACCAAGAAGAAACACCCCTAGCACCAATAAGACAACACTTGCCTCTGTCTCCCAGATCACTTGTCAGAATCACTACTGGAGTCTTCACTTTCTTCTGTCTCAATACAAAAATCCCTGTCTTCATTTTCATCACTGTCCTCAATGTCACTACTGAGAAACAGTGTCATGTCAACATCACTCGGAGTATTGCTTCCTCCCTCCGGATCACAGGGGTTGCCAGATGTCGACTCCACAATGGGAAAAGATGAACTTAGCGCTTTGGAATCATGTCACAGGTTCGAGGAAGCAAGCGAGAAAAGTTGCCACATACCTCCACTAGCCGTGGGACCAAAAATGAGCGAGAGACATACAGTTGTTTGACATAAAAAAATCATGATTCCCAGAATGATTCCCGCCTCCTAGCACGTGACTGTAGCATCTTCCCTAAACGATCACAGTATGTTAAGGGTTAAAAATGGCCTAAGAAATAATAATTGCCATAATTATGAAAAAAAAACTTTGAGAGAAAAATCCGCAAGTATGTAGGGCTGCAAACGGTGAACCGCAAATGGGTGAGGGTCCACTGTATTTTGTTTATTTAATGAAGAAAACATTATTGTTAGGTAAAGGAAACAGTCAGGACTGTGGCCTGTCCTGACTGTGAGGTTGTATGTTTGTTCGCCCAAAGTTTTCAGAGCACCAGCATTAAAAAATATAATCAAATCCTTTACAATTTTGTTATAGTCATATATCATTAGCAAGTAACACTACAAAAATCTTATCATCTTTATATTTTACAAGTACTTTTACTTCTCTCTTCAAGAACTCATTTCCCGCATAAATTGAGAGGTACTTGTACTACATTATTATTATTATTATTATTATTATTATTGTTGTTGTTGTTGTTGTTGTTGTTGTTATTATTATTATTTACTGCTATTGAGATGTCTTGTGTATGCTTATTGCTTTCCTATACTGCTAAATTGCTTTTATACAGCTATTTTTCTACTTGTGTAATGTACAGCTCGAATGTTTTAATAATATATGCTTAAATAAACCAAGAACTTTTTTCCTGGATCTGACCTGCTGAAATAGGGGTGTGTCTTATATATGCCCATGTGTCTTATATGCCGTCAAATCTTGTAATTCCATTCTGGTCTTCTTTTGCTTTTGCCTAGCTCCATCGCATGACATTTCTTTGCATTAAAATCCAGTTTCCACCTCTTACTCCATTCATAGGTCTTGTCTGTATCACTTTGTAAGTCTGTACAGTCATTGGTGTTTTAACAGCTCTCATTAATTTGGTGTCATTTGCAAACAGGTTCATATAGCTGGTCATGCCACACTGCATGTCATTTACATTTATCTGGAACATTATGAGTGCTAAGAGTGACCCCTTTAGTACTCCACTTGTTACATTCCTCCAACTTGAAGCTGCTTCCCTGATTACAGTTCTCATTTCTCTATCTTTCAAATAAATTTGCATCCATTCTAACTCCTTCCCTCTTAGCCCACCTATGTGTTTCAGTTTCCAAGAGAGTCTCCTGTGTGAAACTCTGTCAAATACATTTTTTGATGTCTGGTAGACAGCATCCACCCACCCATCTCTATTTTCGATTCCTTCATTTACTCATGTATAAAAACTGTGCGTATCCCTGAGTTCATGGGTTCGAATCCTGACTATGGTCTGAGTGGAGATTGGGTGTCCACTCAGGGTACTGGTCCCTCAAATGGGTGGGTTTTCAAATAGGTCTCTATTAGGGGGTCTCCTTTAGCCCATAAATTCCCATAAAAAGCCCAGATTGTTTAAGAAAAAAAATCCAACATTCCCTTGAATTTATGTAGAGTCAGCTCTTGCTTCTTAGGATTTCAATTCATTGGACTTTCAATTCTTCGGTCAATGTCTGGGGTTCGGATGATTATCCAATGTGGCTGTGTTTTTCTGGAGAGTGACAATTTTGACCAGTAGGTAGCTCTTGTGGCAGAGGATGCAGGTGACGCGTGAGTTTCCTGCCAGTTTTCCACCCGCCATGCCAGTGGTTACAAGTGCAACAAGCGATTGTGGAATAATTTGTGCCATAATTTTGCATTATTTACCCATCCATCATGCTACCAATGCCCCCGAAGGTGACCAAGCAACCAAGGGCACCAAGAATCACTCTGAATATGGAACAAAAGTTGGAATTAATACGAAAACTTGAAAGTGGACATACTGTGGCCCAGGTCTGTATGGAATATGGTTGTAAGTAGCAGACAGTCTCTGTGGTAAATAAAGTTGTGATCGCCCTAATCACCCTTCGTGTACTCTATTTACCCCAAAAACGTATTTAAATGGGCATTTGTTTTCTACTTACGAACTCGTCCACTTGTCGAGGATGCGTCCTCCACTGGAAATAAATATTCACAGTC
This sequence comes from Callinectes sapidus, assembly GCA_020233015.1. NCBI lineage: Eukaryota > Metazoa > Arthropoda > Malacostraca > Decapoda > Portunidae > Callinectes > Callinectes sapidus. Next base: position 23,748,627 of record CM035223.1, on the reverse strand, counting down.
ACGAACTAATTTAATATTGCCTGCGTATCACAAGTATTACTATCATATTTGTACTTGTACTCGAGACTCGTGACTACTCACTTTTATTTTGTGGAGGTTGTGCCTCGTAACACCCTCCCTATTCCCCTAACCTACCTACTGGCCAGTGGTTGATCTGGGTACTTAGCTTTGGGGAGTGAATCTTGGGTGGAAGTAGAGGCTGACTTCTCCCGTTTCTGTGCTGGCTGTAGTGGTTGCCTTGGTTCTTATTCAATTCCGAAGGTATAATCCATATATATAATGCTGGGAGGTAAATGTGTTGATGAATCGTGGGCTAGACTGTAACTGCCTTTCTCATATGGGTTGGATGGCCAAAGGAATCGTGTATAATCTCTATCTTCGTTAATTGTCGTTTATGTAACGAGCAATCGTATTTCTCAGTTTCCGTTCAAGATGAAACCTTGTTTCGGAGTCGAAGTGAATACCATCTGTTTTGCCACGTTGGAATGGCTTGGCACCAACCCTCAGAAATTTTATGTATGGCTTTGTTTTATATTTCCTCTTCAGCTTGTTATTGATATTACTTGCTACCCTGTTATATTGTGTTGCACTAACGTTGAACCGGTTTCCGGGTGGAGGATCACGGTGTTCAATCAACACGAATGCAATATCAGACTTGCAATATTCGTGAATCTGTTCAATGACATTCTGAATATTAGTGGCAATACTTGAGGGTATGCATCCATCATAAATATCGTTACCACCTATGAACCGGATGGTTAGATCATGAGGCCACTGAAGAACGGCATTCAGTGTGCGGTTACTCTCAAAGTTAGCAACCTTGGCTCCAGGAGCCCTAAATGTTCTAATCTCAGCACCAGGGACGCTCCGTAAGTTAAGGGGAACAAGACTATGCCCCACTATCGCTACTTGTTTCTGAACACTCATTGATTCCGCATTTGAATCACTTAAATTGAATGAGTCATCCGGTTCGAAAGACCAATTGTGGTAAATAAAGTTGTGATCGCCCTAATCACCCTTCGTGTACTCTATTTACCCCAAAAAAGTATTTAAATGGGCATTTGTTTTCTAATTATGAACTCGTCCACTTGTCGAGGATGTGTCCTCCACTGGAAATAAATATTCACAGTCACGAACTAATTTAATATTGCCTGCGTATCACAAGTATGTATGTATTACTATCATATTTGTACTTGTACTCGAGACTCGTGACTACTCACTTTTATTTTGTGGAGGTTGTGCCTCGTAATGCCCTCCCTATTCCCCTAACCTACCTACTGGCCAGTGGTTGATCAGGGTACTTAGCTTTGGGGAGCGAATTCCTTTTGGACAGCTCATAACTCTTGTTCGCTTGTGTTCGAGAGGTCTTTTTAGACACTTCTGTTCCTAACGTATTTTGACTGAGGGTCTTTTCAGACAGCTCAGCCTGGTTAGTGTTTTGTGTAATGCATTTTAATGCTAACTTTTCTTCATTGTAAACATCATTCTGGACTTTCTTAATCCAGAAAATTGTTGGATCTGTAATTAGTAGTGTGCAAGTCCACCTCAGTCTCTTAAATACATTGGTTATGAATTTCAAAACTTTACTAGTTACTCGTAAGAGTTTTCCTAGTGATGAGTATATCTCTACTTCTATGAGATGAGTTTCTCTGCTCTCGCTATTTTCTAGGACTACGTCCACATGACTACAGTCATTCATGTTCTGACACTGTTGCTCGGGCCAAGTTTTCTCATTGTTTAGCCAATCAGGACCTTGAAACCATAGGCTCTCCTCTGTCCTGTCCTTGTTTAACCATAGTTAATCTATTAGCTGTTATCCTAAGCTTCATTGAGTGTACTTGGTATTGATCGTAATACCGATAGTGTTCATTCTGAAGATCATCTATTTCTTGCTCAGTACACTCTGAGGCAATCAGATGTGCCTCTACTTCCTTATACACTTGTTCATAGTTTGACCATTTTGTTGCCAAAGATTTAACAGTGGTTTGGATTTCAACTTCATCTATGTCTTTTTTATTGAGAAGGGCATCACAGTTATTGAATGATCTAGTTAAATGTCCTTTATACGCTATATGAGTACGTTGTGCTTTTTCCTGAAGGAAAGAAGAACGTCCCCCAGTTTTTGGGACAAATCAGCTTCAGAATAAATATGTTGAACTTAACAAGGAGGACCAATTGTGGTAAATAAAGTTGTGATCGCCCTAATCACCCTTCGTGTACTCTATTTACCCCAAAAAAGTATTTAGATGGGCATTTGTTTTCTACTTATGAACTCGTCCACTTGTCGAGGATGCGTCCTCCACTGGAAATAAAGGAAATCCAAAGTGACTTCATTTTTAACTATGTGAAGACAAACTCAAATCCAGCTGATCTACTGAGTAGGGGGACACTCTAAGAAAATAACACTGCAAGGGTATACGAGTAAGCCTAACAGCGAGGTCTACCAGGTTGTTAAACCAACAATACAAATGGGAGCCAGAAAAAAGAGAATTACCGCAGTAGTGGTAGATGAACTGCCACAAGCTATAGCAACTGAAGGATTGACAGCAGTGAAGGAAAGGCTAATGAGCACAGAAATAACATTAGCTGATACCGAGGTAAACACCGATAGGTTTTGTGGGACAGCACACAATGATTCACAATGCACCAAATATGTGAGTGGCTTTGATAGGATCAAGTTTGACTTTTAGTCTTCTTGTCTTGAAATTTGCAGCGAAAAGATCGTGTCCTAGAATGATCATATCAGATAATGGTACAAATTTCAAGACAAGAAGACTAAAAGTCAAACTAGATTTGATAAACCAAAGGACCACAACTGCAGATTTTGTGGGACAGCACACAATGATTCACAATGCACCGAATATGTGAGTGGCATTGATAGGATCAACTGACTGAAGGAACTAAAATTGTGCATTCAATGTATGGGAAAACATCACATAAAGGCCTGTACAACCGTACTACAGGATTGTAGAAGGTGTCGTAAGGGAAGACATCACACTACACTATGTAGGACTTACGACAACCGACACACCCAGAGAAATACGAACCCTGAATGTTCAAGCAACACGAACACTGATGAAATTCAGACAAACAATGTGGGACATGTGAGCGCATCCATAAATACAACTGCAAACAGGTGTTCGAGAAGTGCTCTTGCTACAGCTAAAGCAAAGGTGTTGGGTACTGGCAAAGAAGTAAGACTCTTCTTTGATCAAGGCTCACAAAAAATCTTCATCACAAGACGATTGGTTGAAACCACTGGTATGACTATAAAAGCGATGGACAATTGTGGTAAATAAAGTTGTGATCGCCCTAATCACCCTTCGTGTACTCTATTTACCCCAAAAAAGTATTTAAATGGGCATTTGTTTTCTACTTACGAACTCGTCCACTTGTCGAGAATGCGTCCTCCATTGGAAATAAATATTCACAGTCATGAACTAATTTAATATCGCCTGTAGGCTACATAAATTCGCTCCCCAAAGCTAAGTACCCAGATCAACCACTGGCCAGTAGGTAGGTTAGGGGAATAGGGAGGGTGTTACAAGGCACAACCTCCACAAAATAAAAGTGAGTAGTCACGAGTCTCGAGTACAAGTACAAATATGATAGTAATACTTGTGATACACAGGCAATATTAAATTAGTTCGTGACTGTGAATATTTATTTCCAGTGGAGGACGCATCCTCAACAAGTGGACGAGTTCGTAAGTAGAAAACAAATGCCCATTTAAATACATTTTTGGGGTAAATAGAGTACACGAAGGATGATTAGGGCGATCACAACTTTATTTACCACAGTCTCAGATATAAAAAAGAGGAAGGAAAAATTAAAAGCCTGTGTTGCAAAATATTGTGTGGAAGGCAATTAAATCTAGGACTGGAAAATGCGGGTCTGGGAAAAATATGGCTACAGCTGGCCACTCCCAGCTAGATGCAGCTGTACATAAGTGGTTCCTTCAGCAGAGGGCTAATGGGGTCAATGTGAGAGGTGTTGAGATCTTGACCGCTGCAGTGAAGCTGGCACAAGAGCAGGGTATAATCAACTTAAAGGGGAGTGATGGGTGGCTCTGGAGATTCAGAAATAGGCATGGATTATTTAATGTGAACACTCAAGGTGAAAGTGGGAGTGCAGACAGTACAGGGATTGAAACTTTTCGTGCCTGTTTCAATACATGTTTAGAAGAAGAAAATCTAACGACTCTCCCAAGTCTACAATGCAGATGAGACTGGATTTTACTGGCGGTCTATGCCCCGAAATACACGAGTAACCAAGCATGAAGATAAATTGAAGGGCAAGAAGATATCCAAGGAATGAATTTCAGTTTTGGTTGGCGCCAATGCTACTGGTACACATCGTTTAAAGCTAGCTATAGTTGGAAAAAGTAAGCAGCCACATGCAGCGAGAAACATGAACATTGAGATTGACCATGTATTATAACACCAAGAATGCCTGGTTCACAGCTGCAATTTTCATTGACTGGTTTTTAATTTCTTTGTGCTAGCTGTAATCAAATTTCAAGTTGAAGTCTTAGGCCTCCCCAGAGATGAAGTGAGGGCTGTTCTGTTGTTGGACAATGCACCAGCACACCCCAGTGCTGATACACTAGTCGCCCATAACGGCCAAATGTGAGTCATGTACCTATCACCAAACACAACATTACAGATTCAGCCAATTGATCAGGGTATTATTAATGCCCTCAAGAGGAAGTATACCAGGCAGTACCTGGATGAAGTTCTTGTAGTATTGGAGGAATATTCTGACTTGGTGGAAGACACCCATGGTACGCGAACACTGGCTAACATCAAGTCATATAATATCCGATCTGCAATCTGCAACATGTGTTCTGCTTGGGATGAAATGCAAATAAGCACTCTGACAAACTGTTGGAAACCATTACTTCATGAAGATGATGCTAAAGATCCCAATGACTTTGAGGGGTTTGGCACCAATGAGGCAGTTGATTTCTACAATCTGCTGAAGAAGGCTGGGGAGGAGGATGTCAGTCTTGATGATGTGCAAGATTGGCTAGATGAATCTGAGACAGTACAAGGGCATGAGGTCTACATGGAGGCACAGATCGCAGAATAGATCAAGAACCCAGAAGTAGAAGAGAGCAGTGATGAAGAAGAGGAACCAGTGAAGGGACCCAAACTGTCCTCACTAAGAGCCAGCTTGGACGACCTCATACCCTACACAGAGTATACACTCCTGAGGCGGCTTTATACTACACTCAGCTGCGTCTACTTAGGGGCATAATTATTGGCTCGCTCTCCTTCATTTCCAACACTTCTTCAGGGCAAGACAGTAGGAGTGTTTACAGAGAACACCACAGCCCTGGCATACCCTCCTCAGGGGGGCACTCATTCTTAGGCTCTCAATGACTAAGCTCAGTGGATTTGACATTGGGCAGAGAGAAAATCTATTTCTCTCCAGCTGCATTCATCAGTAGGTCTCGCAACGTGGTGGTGGATTCTATCAGCCAAAGGTCTTAGATCCACCACAAGGTCTGTCAGGCCCTGTGGTGGGTATGGGGTATGACTCTCATGGATCTCTTTGCACCAGACAGGCCTGCAGGCTTCCTGCGTTAGTCTCTCCATTCCCAGATCCCTTGGCCATTGTGATAGATGCTTCTCTGTTCTCCTGGGATCACATGGAACTCTATGCCTTTCTCCTATTTTCGGCAAGCAGGCTTCTCCCCAAAATCTGGTCATCACGGGGGAAGTACGTCATACTCTTTGCTCCATTTTGGGAGCAAGGAGTGGTTCCCAGACCTGCTGCAGGTGACTGTCAATGCTCCTCACTTTCGCTGATATGCCCATACCTCCTACAGCAACCACAATTGCATTAATTCCACGATGGTTTCTACACTTCTACTGACCACGTGGAAACTTTCCAGCTACTCTTCCGCTCTCAGGGCTTTTCGCAGATAGTTGCAATGTTCCTGGTGAGATCTTGGTGGCGTTCTATGATTGTGGTTTACCAATACAAGTGGAGGTGGTACAGCTGGTGGTGCCCCCGGGAGAGTCACACTGTACTGACACTTTCCAGTGAAAGTTTGACGCTTTCCTTTTACACTTGCACCAGGATTGCCACCTTTCTTCTCTACAGTCAAGGGCTACAAGGCTATGTATGCTTAACAGCGTCTTCTGTTTGGAAAGGGTTCAATCTTTCTACTTACCAGCTCTTATAGGAGGTCATTCACACCTTCGGTCAGTGGGTCCACAGGACCACACCAGGGTTCCCCCTTGGAATGTAGATTTGGTTTTACTCATTGGCACACCATTCGAACCGTTGCACCACTCCCTCTCTCCGGCTTTTTGACCCAGAAGACTCTTTCCTGGTGGCTCAGGAAACAGCCAAAAGAGTTGGGGAACTACTAACGCTGTGTGCTCATGTTACCTCTTATGGTAATGACATGGTTCTTTCTTACCTTTCTGACTTTGTGGTTAAAACAGCAACTCCTACTACATGCTCCCTTGGGTGTCGTGTTAACAAGTCTTTTGGATGCCATTGGCTTGGATGACAGTAAACGGCGCATCTATCCTGTTAGGGTTCTTTGATGGTACCTACACAGGATACGGTTTCCATCTTGGCCCAGGCACCTGTTCTGCTCGGTCCAGGACCCCACATGCCCTCTCTTCAAAGCAGCCCTCCGGTAGTTATAAGTTCTGCTCAGGAGTGATTCCTTGACCACCTGGAACCTAGTCTCCTTGTGAGGGTGCATGACATCCAGGCTGTGGCAACGTGGTCCAGCAACAGGGCGTTGTCGGAAGTCTTGGCAGTGGCTTACTGGAGGACACCTCAGTCTTTGCCACTCACTTTCTCAGCTAGTTTGTTGTCCCAGACAGGGCATCTGGCTAGTTCTAGACCATCCTCCCCAAAGTCTGTGGTGCCTAGTAGAGCACAAGAGGCACTCCCTGACGATGGGACATGGGGAGGTAGTCTGGGACATGAATCATCGGGGGTTCAGTCAGGTAAGCATACCGTGTTTGTGGATGCCCTGTCGTTCCTGAAATGGTCCCAAACCAAGATGCAGGGAGACAGGCGGTCGATTCCTCCACTGCTCTCCCTGGCTTGGGACCCAGATGTGGTTGTAGCAAGGTCCTTGACCTGCTTGCCCATTCTGGACCCTTGGGTGAGGTTCAGACTGCTTATGACATCATGGAGCGTTAAGTGCCTCCAGTCACTCTGTCCACAGGAGGTGGGGAGCGTGATATTACACCGTGTCACCCCTCTCCTTCGTCCACGATACTCAAGGGGAGGCTCTATGGCAGCTCTGCCCAGCCCCTTTATTTACGTGACTCTGTTTCTTCCTGGTAAGTCGCGGTTGTCTGTGGACTTTATCACCCATATTCAACCCCCTACTCTGTATTGCTCCGTCACCTAAATGTGGTAATCTGCCTATAGTGGAAGGAACAGATATTATGTGAAATAAATGACATTTTTTTGTCCAAAATGTATTTTTTCACTTACCTGTTCCTTCTACACACACTCCCTCCCTTCCTCCTCGCACAATACTTCTCTTCTGAGTTCATTTTTGAGGTAGAGAAGTAGGGACAAGAATGGACATTGGAGGCAATAGACATACAGACAAAGCAGCAAGCGCAAGGGGGGGTTGATTTTACGTACTGACAGACAAAGGAGACAATGTGTTCATTGCCTATAGTAGAAGGAACAGGTAAGTGAAAAAATACATTTTGGACATTAAAATATCATTTTCCAATTCAACCTCCTGTTCTAAATTTTTTAAATATTTTGTATTATTTTCCTTACTAACTCTCTCCCCTCTCTTTCCTTCCCATATTTGTTGGGATTTTTCTTTTCCTGTAATCCATATATCACCATACATTTCTTTCTGTCCACTGTGTCCCTCACCAAGTCTTCTTTCTCCTCGATTATCTATATTACTGTGTCCTTTGTTTTGTCCTGTATTTGTTTATTTTATCACTGCAGCAAAACTAATATTTTCCTCCTCCCTTTTTTTTTCCATACGTTCTATAATTCCATCAACTTTATTTCACTGCATGCTTTATCTATCTTTTACAAGTCATCCTTCACTTTTCTCTTTAGGTCTTCAAGTTGTAACTCATAACTGCTACAGTTTTCTTTGAGGATATAATTTTCTTTTTTCATGCTTCCTAGTTCCTTTTTCATCTCATTATTTACCTCTAAGATATGCTTGTATTCTTGAAATTTACTTTTCATTTCCTTATTTTCCCTCTCTACGGTATCATATTTTCTCATGATGCCTTCTAACACTTCCTTCAGGAATTGCATCTCCCTTTCCATATTTACTAACCTCTTGTTTTCGAAACCTGAGATGTCTCCTGTCACATTCGTGCCAGCAATCCTTTTCATTTCCAGTGGAGTTTCCAAGATGTACATTCCCGATTTGTGTGTGTTGTGTGTGTATTTACCTAGTTGTACTATACAGGTTTCAAGCTGAGTTCACAGTGTCATGTTTCCATATATATCCAACATTTCCTTGAATTTCTGTATGTTGGTTGCTGTAAGAACTTCTTTCTTTAATCCATTCCAAATATCCATAGTTCTGTGTGGAAAGCTGTACTTTTAATGTCCTTTAAACATGGACTCTTTTAATCTTCCTTGAGTGTCATCTCATCTGTCCAGTTTCTCCCTTCATCATCACCAAGTTTTGCTTGTCCAACTTTTCAATGCCATTTACTATCTTGTATAGAGTTATCAGATCTCCTCTTTCCCTCCTATCTTGCAGAGTTGGCTTCCCATTTCTTGTAACCTGCCTTCATACGTAGGATCTCTTAATTCTGGTACCATTTTTGTGGCTACTCTTTGGATGCTTTCTAATTTTCTTATATCCTTTTTCACATTTGGTGACCACACCACTGCTGCATATTCCAACCTTGGACATCATATCCTTATCCATATAGTGGAATTTTTGTTGATATCTTGTAAGTTGATTCAAATAGTTGGCTTATATGCCATTCTGGGCTCAGTATATCTAGTATCACCACAATCAGTTCTCTTTCTTCCTTTGTCTTCAGTATTACTTCCTGTCCCATCTTGTAAACATTTTTTTGTATTGAACTCCAATTTCGACCTCTTACTCCATTCATAGATCCTGTCTACAGAGGCCAGAAGATCACCAGTAGAGTAACCTTGACAGAAGCCATACTAGCTATCAGATAGAAGATAGTAAATTGACAGATGTTTAAGAATCTTTCTTTTAAGGATAGATTTAAAAACTTTAGACAAGCAGGACAGGGTGAATGTAGGCAAATTAATGTAATGTAATGTTTTAATGGAAAGTCTGCCTCCATGTGCTCAGCACACAGAGATGGGTTTCTGACATGGAAACAGTAATCATTCCATCGAAAATCAGCATAATACCTTCTCAGGTCCCCGAAATTGGCAGAAGGAAAATGCCAGAAGTATCTCTGCTTTGGGGGGATCCTGAGGAGGGATTGGAGAAATAAGGCAAGATATAGATATGAGATAGTGATCAGAGGAGTCCAATGGAGAAGATAGAGTAACAGCATAAGCATAAAGTTTAGAGGTAAGGAAAAGGTCAAGAATGTTCGGCGTATTTCGAAGATGGTCAGGATTATGAGTAGGGTGTTGCACCAGTTTCTCTAGGTCATAGAGGATAGCAAAGTTGAAAGCTACTTCACCAGGATGGTCAGTGAAGGGAGAGGAAAGTCAAAGCTGGTGGTGAACATTAAAGTCTCCAAGGATGAAGATCTCCATGAAGGGGTAGAGAGACACTTTGGATGTTAAATTGTCAAAGAATTTACTATTTTCAGAGGAGTTAGGGGAGAGATAGAGAGCACAGATATATTTATTAAGAGAGTGACTTGTAAGTCGAAGCCAGATGGTGGAAAATACAGAATATTCAAGAGCTCAGTGATGTTTATTGTTAAAATTATGATAAAAACAGTTTGGGATCCTGTTATGTTTATAAAATACAGGAGGCAGTATTGTGTGGTATTTTAAGGACCACCTGTAGGCTGGAATTTTCTGTGATCCGGCAAACCTCGCTTCTAGAAGTTGCCAGATTCAACAGTGCATGATTTTGGCATTTTACACTTTTTCTTTTCGTTGCTGAGTCCTTATTGGGGTATATACTGTAACAAATGAATTATTAAATGAGAAGAAATGCCTCCTAGCTGTTGCAAGTAGGACCAAACATGTAATTTTGTTGTAGAATGCCATCAGAACATAAACAATGCCTCCTAAAAACAATCACAAGCCAGCATTGTAAATTTAAATAGGTAATCTTATTGTGATGCTGGAAAATTGATGTTTCCATAATATCAACTGCCAAGTTTTTGATAATCAACTGTAGTTGCATCAACACAATTAATAATGTTAAAGTTTGTCTAGTAAAAAACTGTGCTCCTGTCTAAAATCATCCCTTGTAAGAAAAACTTGACACTATACCATTGCATTTTCCTACATCCCTACAATACATTTCTGCACCTCAGGTTGATTAACTCTGCTTTAGAGGAAAGTGTGTTCCTTTTTTTTTTTTTTTATTAGGAAAGAACTGATATCTCGAATCTTATTTCAGATGCTCCTGACTCTAGTCCAGTGCTGATGAACTTTCCTTGGATCACAGGGAGAAAAGAAGAGACCCCCAACAAAGTGTCGGATGTGAAGGTTGATATTATTCTTTTATCTGTCATCTTTTAAATTTGTCTTGATGTTTCTTTCTTGTCTTGTCTATCTGTACTTATTTTGTCCATAATTTTTGTTTTTGTTTTTGTCTTTATTCTTTGTTTTCCCCTTTTTGGAGTGTTGATATGTATTTATTTATCTCCTCTTAGAGTTCTGTCTATCACTTCTATTCTAATAGAGCTATTGTCACGTGGTTGTCTTCATATTTCATGTTGCTTGAATTAGTATCAGTCAAATTGAAATGTTTACCATACCACCTGAATTTTCATGGTATCTTAGTTTCATAATCCTCATATATTTTTGCTCAGTTCTTAATTCGTACCATCTGACTTTCTCATTGTCTCTAACGTGTGTGCTTTTGTTGCATATAGGAGACATCTTTATTCCATTGGTATCACATATCTGAAGATTTGATACACCTGTGTGATCTCTAGTATAGAGTGGAACCTTAGACCTCGAACATAATCCATTCCTGAAGGCTATTCCACAACGTAAATATTTGAGGACCAAAACAATTTTTCCTTTAGGAAATAATTTTAATTTGTTCCAGTGCTGCCTCCCTTCTACTTAAAAAAAAAAAAAAAAAAAAAAAAAAAAAAAAAAAAAAATTGCTATTACGTATTTACCTCTTTGCTGGTGAGGTTTTGCTATCTGTTGATGGTGATGAAGGAGAGGGAAAGGGAGGATGGAACTTATTGTTTGAGGGGGAGTCTGTGTATGCATGATCTAATACACATACACATGCTCTAAACAAATGTTTTTTTTTAATTGGAAAATTCAAGTGTGTGTGTGTGTATTTACCTAGTTATATTTACCTAGCTGTATTATACAGGGTTCAAGCTGGGCTCATTGTGTCCTGTCTCTATATCTCCAGATGTCCAACATATCCATGAATTTGTGTATGTTGGTTGCTGCAACCACCTCTTTCTTTAATACATTCCAAATATCTACAGTTCCATGTGGAAAACTGTATTTTTAATGTCCTTTAAACACCGAATTTTTAATCTTCTTTGAGTGTCCTCCTATCTGTCTTATAAATTTCTTCATCATCACCTGGTCCTGCTTGTTCAGCTTTTCAGTGCCATTACCCCTCCCCGTAAAAAATGCCCACAGCCACCAACAAAGTTAGAGGCAGAGGTCGGGGTGGGGGCTATAGGCGCGGGTGAGCCTCTGGCCATGGCCCCGATCCAAGTATGCTGGGGGGTTCGACCGTGCAGACCTCTCGGGTGCCAAGGCACCAGAGGGGCCTGCCTACCAGTAGGGGAAAGCCTGCGGGAGCCTAGTGTCCTGAGGGGCGGGAGGACCCCCTAGCCCTACTTCTGATTTTGGGGGTGCCAGTGGGGCTGCAGATGTGGCACCTGCACGTTGGACCGCTCCTGGGGTGAACCTTCGAAGGGTTCTGCGTGTGGGCTCCTGGAATGTCCTGAGTCTCTCAGAGGATCACCGACTGCCTCATTTATCAGATGAGCTCAGTAGGCTGAGGGTGGATATGGTGGGGCTCTCTGAGACAAAGAGGCCTGGCAGGGGCGAGACCAGTAGTAAGTGTTTTACTTACTACTGGTCAGGCATGAGCAATGGTCACCATGTCAAGGGGGTAGCCATAGGCGTCTCCAGCAGACTGCAGCCGTCTGTTGTAGAGGTTACTCCGGTTGATGAGCGTATAATGCTGTATACATTGGTACCTCTTGATTCGAACACCCTTTGACTCAAACACTTCTCAATCCGAACACATTTGGTGAACAAATTTTGACCTCCAATTCGAACGCAACTTCTCAGTTCGAAAAAAAAAAAAAAAACACGTGGCGGCCAGCACATTCCCACCAGTCGGCTGGTCTCGCTTGTATTTCTCCGTCGTGAACACCTCTGTCTCGTGAACGGCTTTCAAGTCACTCTGGCCCATAGTTGCCGTGGTTTCTCTGGCCCCCAACCCTGATTACCTCCTACCTACCACCCCATTCAATGCAGCTTCTTCTCTGGTCACTGGCAAACTTGTTTACTAATGAAGGTATATTGAACACTTTAAACAACCAATGAAGAATGAATTGTTAAACATTATTGTCATTTGCGCAAACTACGATAATACGATAATTTGCAGTTTTGTACAATAATTTACACTTTTCTTGAAATAATTCCTGTTGGAAATGATGTTATGAGAATATATTCTAGTTGGTAAGAGAGAGAGAGAGAGAGAGAGAGAGAGAGAGAGAGAGAGAGAGAGAGAGAGAGAGAGAGAGAGAGAGAGAGAGAGAGAGAGAGAGAGAGAGAGGGGCGGGAGGAGAGAGAGAGGATGGTGAGTGGCTGGAGGAGGGAGAGAGTGGGGGAGGGGAGGCGGCCTACTCGGTCTGTTTGCGTATCGAATGGGAGATGATAAGGACGGAGGGAGGGGGAAGGGAGGAATACTATGCGATCTGTTCCTGTATTCAGTGCATGGGAGGGAGGCGAGGAACCGGGGCGGAGGCTTGTCTAGTCTTCATTGGGACACGGGAGTTTCACACCGAAGTAAATAAGTTTTTTGTTATGCCTTTTTTTTATTTATTTTTTTTATTTATTCTTTTATGCATTTCATGTCTGTGTTTACTTTGTACTCTCAAAATGCGAAGGATATCTATGAATTATGATGAGATGAGGGGAAAACAAGGTGCCAATTTGTTAAATCATGTTACCAGTCTGTTGGGTCAGGATGAATTTTGTTTTTTCCCATTACTTTTTAACAAGGGCTTTTGCGTTCTTAGCTATTGCGCGATGTTAAGGGACCAATTTCTTGCAATAGCTAGGATTGAGTGAAGTACTTTTTTTTTTCTTAAAATCAACTGGAACGGATTAAATGTTTTTACATTATTTTCAATGGTAAAAGTTGCTTCCTAATTCAAATTTTCCCAATTCGAACAGCCTAAAAGAATGAATTAAGTTCGAATCAAGAGGTACCACTGTATGCTCCTACCGAGGTATGTGAAACTGAAGAGAAGGAGATGTTCTACGCCAAACTCGACTCTGTACTGGACCAGTGTCCCCGTCGTGATGCACTCATTGTCCTGGGCGACTTTAATGCTGTCACTGGCACTGAAAGGGCTGGCTATGAAATATGTGTTGGTCTCCATGGTTCTGCTACCAGGAATGACAACAGTTCTTTTCTTCTGAATTTTGCAAGATCCTGAAGGCTGAGAATTGCGGGTTCCTGGTATCAGAGACCAGCGCTGCACCGCTGGACTTGGTATAGCAATGCCGGAGGGGTACTGAAGGAGATCGATCATATACTTGTCAGTACTCGTTGGAGGATCCTCCGGAACTGCAGGGTTTTTCGGAGTGCCGAGTTCTTTGCGACCGATCACAGGTTTGTTGTTGCTTCACTCAAGCTTCATATCATGTCCAGAAAGCCTCCAAGATGCAACCACACTGTGTTTCATCTTGAGAAGCTGAAGGACTTGACATGTGCATAAGACTATGCAGTGACAGTCTCCAATCGGTTTGGAGTGCTCGACACCCTTGAGGACCCTGAAGAACTATGGGATACCTTTAAACATGAGACTCTTGAGGCTGCCAAGGAATGCATTGGGGAGCGCCCGAGGTCACGGAGTGGCTTCACCTTGGTAGAGACGCTGGAAAGTATTGAGGAGAGCCGCGCTGCCAGACTTGCTGGGGACCATGACCAGTATAGGGCTCTGTCGCGTAGGACTAGAACTCTTCTGAGAAGAGACAAGGAGAGGTACGTCAGGGGTCTCGCTGAGGATGTTGAGTGTCATTTAAGTGCTAATGACCTCAGACCTGCCTATCGACCTCTGAAGAAACTCCGCTCCAAGTCTACTTCTCAGATGAGTGCTATCCGAACAGCAGGTGGTTGCCTCGTATCAGACGCAGATGGGCAGATGGCTCGTTGGGTCGAGTACTTTGAGCAGTTGTTCACGGTGGATCCTCCAAGCGGACAGCGCCGGACTGCAGGATTGCAGACGCTGGATGCTGATCCACCCATTGACGAAACCGCACCCTCCATTGGCGATGTCAAAGGGGTGGAAAGGCAGCTGGCATCTGCAACATCAGTGCGGAGCTGCTCAAAGCTGGAGGTGAAGTCATGATCCGTGGGTTGCATGCTGTCTTGACTGCTGTATGGCATTCAGGTACCATTCCCCCTGACTGGAAGAAGGGGCTGGTTGTCCCTATCTGGAAGGAGAGAGGGGACCGTCAAGACTGCAACAACTACCGTGGAATAACGCTGCTCAGCGTACCAAGCAAGGTGCTTGCCCACTTGCTGCTGACGCGGATCCGCACTCACCTGCTGAAGCATCAGAGACCTGAACAGTCAAGGTTCACGCCTGGTAAGTCAACAACTGACCGTATCCTAGTGCTTCGCGTACTGGTGGAGCGCATATGTGAGTTTCGACAGGGAATGCTTGCAGCCTATGTCGATCTCAAGAAGGCGTTTGACTCAGTGCATCGAGAGACACTCTGGGATCTTCTGTGTCCCCGTGGGATTCCTGCAAGCATTATTGGTCTATTAACCCTTAGCGTACGGTGATCGTACATGAACGATGATAGCAGCGCGGCTGGTGGGACGGTGATCGTTCATGTAATCAACAATTTTCTCGCCACACATTCGTATTGTCGCGCCGCTCTCTCGACTCACAAGGGGAGCCTGAGCATCTGGCAACACTTCCCACTTGCTGAGTTGCCACTGTGACTGTTTTCACGTACTATTCAGTTAGATTTTCTCCTTCATGGAGGCAACATCTGGCAACCCCCGGGAACCGGCGGGTAGTTCCCCCCCTCCGCTTGAAGAAAGCAGCATGGATGCAGAAATACATGTTGCATATTATGATTCTGATTTTGACATAACTGATGAGAGTGACGATAGTGATTTTTGTTTTGAGACCGATGACAGACATGGAGAGACGATTTCCCCATCTAACAAAGGAAGGAATTGGGTTCATTTTCCTTTCCCCCTCCATCTCCCATTTTACAAACACACACACACACACACACACACACACACACACACACACACACACACACACACACACACACACACACACACACACACACACAGAATCTTCGGCCAAGAGACTGTAGGAAGATATCTCAGGTCTGTTTACCGTCCTAGGTGTCAAATACCGCGTGATAAGCCCTCTCTCTCTCTCTCTCTCTCTCTCTCTCTCTCTCTCTCTCTCTCTGTGTGTGTGTGTGTGTATAGCCAAAAATAAACTCACTCTCCCTGCATGAGAGAGAGAGAGAGAGAGAGAGTTTTGCGGACCATTTCGTCACGCTGCCGGGCCTTTCTGGTCAGCGGGTTACAATGCACGCTCTGACAGCAATCTTTTATGGGCTGTGATTTTGCTCTCAGATGTCATAGCATGCTTCACAGTACATCATTGTACTCAGAATTAAACAGATAAATGGATTTTTATCAATAAAATTATCTGCAAACATTTTCCTATATTCCAAAAGTTACCCGGAGATGGGAATCGAAAATAAATTAGCTAGCCGTACGCTAAGGGTTAACTGGCCTGTACTCCAGGACTGTAAGTGCTGTGAAGTGTGGAGGAGGCGTGTCCAGCTTCTTCCCTGTGAATACAGGTGTGAGGCAGGGCTGTGTGCTTGCTCCATCGCTTTTCAACACGTGCATGGATTGGGTACTAGGCAGAGTTGTGGAACAAAGTCATTGTGGAGCATCTGTCGGCAACACCAAGATTACGGATCTTGTTTTTGCTGATGATGCAGCAATCTTCGCTGAGTCACTGGAGGTTCTGGTAATGGCTCTAGAGGCACTGCACGAGGAGGTGAAGCCCTTGGGAGTTACGGTTTCCTGGGCCAAAACCAAGGTCCAGGTGTTTGGAGGCGTGCTGGATGAAACAGTACAGTCTGTCCATGCGTGTGGCGAGGACATTGAGATCTTGAAAAATTTCACATGCCATGGTAGTGTAGTACATAACAATGGTGGGTCGAGCCAAGAAGTCACACGACGGATTGGCCTGGCCCACGGCGTTGTGGATTCGCTCAACACGAGTATTTGGCGTTGTCGATACCTGTGCAGATGGACAAAGATTCAGATCTTCAAGTCGCTGGTGATCCCTGTCTTACTCTATGGTTGTGAGACATGGACAGTGAACACCGACCTGAAGAGGCGAATTGATGTCCTTGGTTCTAGATGCCTTCGCAGAATCATGTGTAAAATAAGCGATTGTTCCACGAGACCGATTCGAGGCCTATTACTAGCATGGTCCGTCAGCGCCAACTGCGGCTATATGGGAGTGGCGCGATACCCGGAAGCCGACCCTGCTTGTCAGGTTGTTTCCGTAAGGGACGACCCAACTTGGAGGCCTAGGGGATGCCCACAGAACTCTTGGCTGCGGCAAGTCGATGCCTCCTGCTGGGAGTTACTCGGTATAGGAAGGGAGCCTGCATGGAGACTCGTGAGGCACGACCGCCAGGAGTGGTGCCGTAGGGTAGGCGAGGCAACGCGCCCCCCGGCGTATGGCCCCCATGATTGATTGATTGATAGAGTTATTAGCTCTCCTCTCTCCTTTCTGTCTTACAGAGTAGGTTGTTGCATTTCTTTTAACCTATTTTCATACATTAGATTTCTTAGTTCTAGTACCATTTTTGTGGCTACTCGTTGGATCACTTCTAATTTTCTTATATCTTGTTCATGTTACACCACTGCTGCATATTCCAATTGGAACACCATTCCATTTTTGGTTACTACCTTGTATGTTGATCCAAATAGTTGGCTTATGTGCTGTTCTGGGCTCAGGGTATCTTGTATCACCATAACCAGGTCTTTTCTTCCTTGGTCCTAAGTATTACTTCCTGTCCCATCTTGTAACTCCATTCTGGTCTTCTTTTGCTTTTTGCCAGCTCCATCACATGGCATTACTTTGCCATTGAAATCCAATTTCCACCTCTTACTCCATTCATAGATCTTGTCTACATCCTCTTGTGACTCAACAGTTATCAAGTCATCAACAGTCATCAACTTTCATTGATTTGGCATCATTTGCAAACAGGTTCATGTAGTTGGTCACACCACACTGCATGTCATTTACATATATCTGGAATATTATGGGTACCAAGACTGACCCCTGTGGTACTCCACTTTTTACATTTCTCCAAGCCTGATTACGGTTCTCATTTCTCTGTCCTTCAAATAATCTTTCATCCTTTCTAATATTTTTCCTCTTAGCTTCAGGTTTGTCACACATGATTTTCCGTGTCTGAATCCAAATTTTCTATTTAAAATAACTCCATTGTGTTCCAAATATCTCGCCCATTTCTCTTTAATTAGTATTTCACCGATTTTATTGATAACACTTGTTAGTGACATAGGTCTATGATTTAGTTGGTCACTCTTCTCTCCCTTTGTACTATGTTAGCCCACTTCCACTCTTGTGGCACCCACCCTCCTCTATTGAGCTGTAATCACCTCACAAATTGGCTGTATTAGTTTATCTTTACATTTCCATAGTGTTCATCCTGACACTTCATCCAGTCCCATAATTTTCCTTGTATCCAAACTTCCCAACAATCTGCCAGCATCTTTCTTCAGCTCCTTGACGTCTTGGAATCGCTCATGTGCCTCTTTTTTTTTTTCTTCTGTTACGTTTGGCTCCATAAATGCCCCCTCTTCTGAGAATATAGATTTGAATCTCTCATTCATAATTTCACTCAGCCCTTCTAGTTTTTGGTACATTTTTTCTCCATTTACCATCTTATCTATGATCTCTTTACACTTCATCTTTCCATTAATATACTTTTAGAAAAGCTTGGGTTTCTTTTCACACTTTTCTATCACATCCTTTTCAAAAGCTATTTTCTTCTCTCTTCTTATTCTGACATATTCATTCTTTGCTTCCTTGTATTTCTCTATCATTTTCATTCCACTTTTTCTTTAGTTTCCTCAAGGCTCTTTCCTTTGCCTTCTTTGCTTCTGCACATATGGCATTGTATCACGTGTGTTTGTTACTTCTTACTTTGTATTTTGGTACGTATCTTTCCTTGCCTTCCTTATTCTTCCTTAGGAATTTTTCATATTTCTCTTGTGCTGTTTTACCACTCTTGATCCCTCCTCAATCTATACTTCCAAAATATTTCCTAAATCTTTAAAGTTGGCCCTTGCACAATTTTGTCTTTCATTTTTATAATCCTCTTCTCTACTTAGCATTGCCCATTCTTGCAATTCTTCCTCTCTCAAGACATGATCACTTTTCCCTACTGGGGTTCTCTGATATGGTAGTTGATGAGTAGAATGGGCTCAGTAATCATATTTTTAGTGCTGAGACAATAGGGAGTTTTAAAAGAAAATAGACAAGTTTATGGATGAGGATGATAGTTGGAATTAGGCAGTTGTGGATGTTTTGCTATTTTTTTTTTATATGCAAAACAGGTTTCTCTGATAAAAATGTATTTTTAATTTAAAGTTCATTTTTCACTTACCTGTTTTTCATAGAAAAACAAGTGTCCTTGCTACCTCCCTTCAGTTTAGTTTATCATGCACAAGAATTGAATAAGGCAATGTACAGTTTTATATGTACATACAAAATCCTTAATGACTAATAGGTAATCTGCTTACAGATGAGTGGTCACAAGAGTCAGCAGCATATGGAGGGATGTGGTGCAGAGGTTACAATTACAGAGAGAGTGAAAAAGTGGAATGATCCTTTCCCTTGCCCTACGTCTATGTCGGTCCCCCACACGGCTGACTTAGAGGTGAGTTTATTTTGTTATAATGATCATGTATGGGGTCTGTAAGAAAAGTATCCAACCTTATTTTTTTTTGTGAAAACCTGATGGGTTTGAATCATATGCATTTGCATGAGCCGACCTTGAACGTTCATGTGCATGCATGAATTTTTCCCGCCTGTTGATAGCGTCAGTTGCTGGTAAGAAGCATTTGAGTGACGTAGTGTGTAGTGTTCTCGTCAGTTTTTCATTGCAAGGAAAATGACAGAACGACTTCATCAAATTTTGCCAGAAACTGGGTGACAGCCAGGTGGAAACCATTTGCAAGACTCAGATGGCTTTTGGTGATGATGCTGTGGGCATCAAGTTTGGCTTATGCAAATGCACATGATTCAAACCCATCAGGTTTCTGCTAAGAAAAAAAGGTCGGATACTTTTCTAACAGACCTCGTATGCATTGACCAGGTAGTGAAGATGAATTGAGATGTGTAGCAAACATGCCACTGGTATGGTATTGAATATATGTTGTAACAAAGAGAGATTTTCTTGCAAGAAATGAAAAAAGACACTAAAATTCACAGCCCATGATTGGATGACTGCAGTCTGGAAAATGTGTTTAGCCTAGTCTGTCCCAAAAAAGCTTTTAATCCTGACTTAATTTTGCTCCCTTGCAGTTGTCCTTTTTGCTTTAAGATTTTAATTAGATAGTAAATGGTTTTGTGGCTACCCATCTGTGCATGTGAGAAGCATGGCTAGTACATTATCTGGTATAGGTTTGGTGCATTTAATCCAGTTACACAACAGATTCCTTTAATAATACTGCTAGTAATGATAATAGCAGCAATAGAATAATCATATGTGGAATTAGGGTAGGTAGAAGCACTGATTGTAAGCTGAAGTTAGTGAGTATCAGAGAGATTAGCTTATGGGAGGTCTCAGTTTTGCATATTAGAAGCTGGATGATTTTTTAATCCTTTCAGGTCGCAAATCTGGCCGAAAAATCAAGGCCTGGAAAGGGATGCAATAGTGATGGGAATTTGTATTTCTGGTCATACGTTGTGTGCTGTTGAGTGTTGCTATCGTAGTGGGTGGTTATTTTCCGCTGCAACTTGTGCAGCATTTCTCTTTAAATTAGGCAGTATTTTCCACCTGATTTGAGCTGCAGTTGCTCAAAATTGCTCCAGAATCTACAAGAATAATTGTTTTTCACACCTGTGGTTACACTATGTTCACAGAAATAATATAAAATACATTTTCATAGGGTTTCCTTGGTGTACATACTATTATTTCCAAATTTAACATAAAAAAATCTAGTAGATACATCAAGTGCTACCTCATCAATATTTCCCTCCTCATCTGAATATTCATCTCCTGATGCTAGAATCATGGCAATAGCATTTGGTGTGCTAACAATTGTGGGGCTTCTATGCCACACTGCAGGAGTAGCAGGCATCTGGCGAGGTGAGGGGCCACGAAGGTGGAGGGTTGAGAACCATCCATCTTTCCTGACAGACACGGACTGAGGGTCCCATACAATCCTCCTCCTTTGCTTCAGTGCTGTTACCATGTAAGGTTTATGTAAACAATATAGCGAGAGGAGGTCATGAGTGAGGATACACATGCCCATATATGGTAATATGCGAAATACGCATTATACTACCAATAAATGTATTATATCTGGCATATCTGCTCTCTAACAACAAGATTTTATCACTATTATTTCAGTAAATATATGCACAAATAGCCGCTAGGGACGTCTAGAAATAATAATAATTGTCAAAAAAGAGGCATCTCATACCTTAAGGTGTGATTGGATTTGTGACTATATTTTCCTAACCACACAACTAGTGGCATGTCCCATGAGTCGAGCGAGGATGGTAGAGTGTCAGCTGGCCACAAGCAGCAGCCAGGAGGCGTGCAATTTAATTCTGTGGCTCATCAAATATGGGACCACGATCATGGTCTGGAGTACTTTAAGGGCTAAGCCTAAATTCTGGGAAAAAGTTGCTTATATACTGTGAAATGCAGTATATGTTCCCTCTAGTCTAGGTTAGATAGGGTGATGATCTCAGGGTGTTTTAGAGAAGAGAAATGAGTTATGGCCAGATTTAAGATGTTGCAGGAGTTTGTGTAACCCACCAAAGTAGTGGTGATCAGTGCCCTCTGCCAGACTGAGGGGTGGTAGTCAGGGGAGAACAAACCCAGGTTGCTGAGGAAGGGCAGATTCTGGGCATTACAATGTATACCACCATCTTGAGTTTTGCGTTTGCTTGGTTCCTTAGCGCTAAACTCAAGGATTGTGAAACTCGTGGTAAAGATACCTCTTTTATACGTGAGTTTGTTCACACATTTCAAAAAATTTAAGCGAGGTCCAAAATACTAACAAATTTTACTCCAACAAATCACTTTTCTGCTAGAGGGTGCATTCCCATGAGATACACTGTGCTGCCACAGTGCACCACCAGTTTGCTGAGTTGCTGGCACGCCAACCAGATGCTTTCTCCACTGTCAAGGAACTTCATCTGGCAGCCTTCTTTTCATTATCCTTTTTGGAGCGGAAAGGCTTTGCCACAACCTGTTATCTGTTTAGGAGTAGGTTGCAACAACACCCATTATCCATGTAGGAGTGGGTGAGTGCCTAGTTTAGTGCACTTATAAGAGTTTATGACTCTTGGCTTGAGCTGTTGGTGGTATTGTGACGCATATCTACCGTACACCGTAGGGCAGCCTTCTTCCTGTTATCCTTTTTTGGAGCAGAAAGGCTTTGCCACAAGGAGCAGTTTGCAACACCACCCATTATCCAAGTAGGAGTGGGTGGCAAGGAATACCCTCTGGCAGCCTTCTTCCCGTTACCCCTTTTTTTTTTTTGAGCGGAAAGGCTTTGCCACAACCTGTTATCTGTTTAGGAGCAGGTTGCAACACCATCCATTATCTGTGTAAATGGGTATGTGTTTAGTTTGGTGCACTTTTACTAGAGTTTATGACTCTTGGCTGAACCAGTACGGTGGTTTGGTGACGCTACCTACCGTCACCCATTATCTGTGTACAAGTGGGTAAGTGCCTAGTTTGTGCTGGAGTAAGTATCGAGTTTAGCACACTTTTACTATAGTTTTACGACTCTTGGCTGGACCAGTACAGTGGTATTGTGATGACTAGTTACTGCTGCCTTGTCTTACAATTCGGGTATAGGAAGGGTTCAGTTAGTTAATAATTCATCCCATAGAAAATGTTCTAGAAGGGCCCATAAATATTCCTTGCACTTCACTGACTCAGGCAGTGGTGGTGAGTCTGACGCTTGACTTACTGTCTTTATGCCTTCCACCTCACGAGATGAGATTGATTTTCCATCTTGGAGCATGGTAATGCTAGCTTTGTTAGCGCTGAAGAATGATATACAAAAGTTGAAGGCAGAGGAAAGTTTGGGTCCTGCGGGTGGCAGTGATGATGTCACCACTGAGGTTACAGACAAGCCGCCTGTGCAGGTGCCGTGTTCAGACTCGACCGCTGGGATTTCTGGTTTTACTTCTAGTTCAGCAGTGCATTGTCTTTCCAGTGATGACAGCGACTCTCAGGGAGAGGATGCATGGTAGTGTCCTCATGCAGTGTGCTAGGACTTTCGGTCCTTTGGATGAAGTGTATGATGAGATTGACAGGCAGGTCGCTGAATCACATGTTTGCAATGGCTCGCAAGAGGAAGAGTACAAGGAAATTTTGGTGATGATTCTACCAAGAGATCCAGCAGCTGTCACTCATTGGCTCCAGTGGAATGTAATTCACAAGTTTAAGATGCGCTAAAGATTGATGCCATGAAAACAGACTTTCGCATGAAAGAGGTTGGTAAAGACATTATTAAAGCTGCCACAATCAGGAGATCCAGATGTGGCCTATGAAGTAGGCATGCTAAATGCTGCTTTGGCTTTACTTGGTAATGTCAACCACAGGAACAACCTGACACACAGGTTTATCATTTAGCGTGTGATTTACCAGAGGTATGCTCACTTGTGTTCTGACTGAGTGCCTATGACTAGACTTGTTTGGCGATGATGCAGTCTGCCAAGCACATTGAGGAGTCTGAGAATTTGAGAAATAACATCACAATGAAGAAACAGGTACCTACATGGAAAGTGAACACAGGAGTGATCAAAGGCAGCCCTCCTCAAAGCTGGGTTTGGAGGCAATAAGGTCCCGAGGTCGGGGACACACCGATCCCAGGCAATAACTTGAGTCCTAAATTTGAAGCTGACAGACTTTAAAAACTTGTGCAAGTGATTCATATTTATATTTAGATAATATTACACATTGTCATCATGACATTAATCTAGCTGAAATTGGTTCCTTACTTGCTGAAGAAATTGAGTACGTTTTTAGTGAAGAGGAAAAGCATATTATTTGTGAGGAGTTTAAGGTTGTCAAAGAAATTCACAGATAGAAGGGACAAATTATCTCCCCTATTTTCTTTTAGTAGAAAAAGGATGGAAGTATTACAATGATTCATAATGTAAAGAAACTTAATGACCACATTAATTGTAAACTTTTCAAAATGGTGAATTTTGAGCAGGCTATTCAGCTTATTAACAACAGCTCCTACATAGCATCTGTTGATATAAGATATGTTTACTATTCTGTTAAAATTGCTTATGAACAGCAGAGATTTCTGTATTTTAAATGGCAAAGGTAAATTTACCAGTCCACCTGTCTTCCTAATGGGGTTGGAGAAAGCCCAGGTCTGTTCACTAGATTAATGAAACCTGTTTTTTACCAAGCTGAGAGAGACGGGTCATATCATCAGCAGTTTTATTGATGACACACTTATTTCACACAACAGAAAGGGGAAAAGTATTCCAGGAGGTTAGAAAATGGAAAGTTTACAGCATTACAGAAAGAAAAAGGTAATTTTGAAAAATGGATGGCCATCACACAAGAATTGAAGGTAGATCTAATTTGGTGGTTAAGTCATAATTCAGAAGGAAACAGGAAGATTTTCCAGAAAGGTACAGGGGTAGATCTGTATACAGATGCATCAAACTTAGGTTGGGGTGGCCTCCTCAAGTTAATGAGAGATGGTATTTAACAGAAACAGAATTGCACATCAGTGCAAAAGAATTTAAAGCCATATTATTGGCAATCCATTCCTTTACACAGCATAAAAGAGGAAAACACATAAGAGTGCTTTGCGATAATACGACAGTACTCCATCTTGTGAATAAAATGAATGGCACAGAATCTGCACTGTGAAATGACATCTGCCTTGAAATTTGGGATTGGTGTAAAATGAATGATGTCTGGAATACATGTTCCCGTGTATCAGGTAAAGTTAATTTCCTGGCGAATGCTGCATCTTGTAAGTTTAATGATATCCATGAATGGAAGTTAAATGAAGACATTTTCAAAGAGCTTTGTGGAGAATTTGGAGTTCCTGGCATAGATCTATTTGCTTCCAGATTAAATAAGCAGGTGCCTCATTTTTGTTCATGGAAACCTGACCTGGAGGCTGAACACTTTGATGCTTTTTTGATTCATTGGTCACAGTTTGAATTGATTTGTGTTTTCCCCCTTTTGCTCTGATTACTAGATGCTTTCAGAAAATACAAGCAGTAATGGCAAAGGGGTGGTTGATTGTGCCATTGTGGCCATCCCAACCATGGGATGGGCTTGTCAAAGAACCGTACCTGATACCTAGAGGCATTTCAAACAGCAGAGATGTGGGCTATGATTCTGTTCATACTGCGAGAGGAGCTTTGTCCTCGCTGGGGATAGTTGTGGAAGGATGCAGAGTGGGAAACCATACTCTTGTTAACAGTTTTTTGAGAGATGTTTTCACCTTGAGACCATCAGCACCCAGGGATGCAGAAACTAGGTCTAGGCAGTTGCAGAATTTGGAACCATTATGCTCGTTTTCTCTCTTGGAAATTAGTCTAAAACTAGTGATGCTAGTGACATTCACACAAGCTGTTAAAATATTAACTTTACATTGGTTACTGTTGGGGAACATTAATATCAGGAAGAATTCTATATTCTATTTGTTTTGTGGAAACTTCAAACACGGTAGGCCAAAATTTAATGTATGGGTTGTGACCTTTAAGGATAGCAGTTGGTGTGTGTAAAACGCTGAAAACACATCTTCCAAGAAACTGAAAAATTCAGAAGTGTTGAGAATCAGTATGAGAAGTTACTACTCATCAGCTTCATTAAGCCACATAAGAATGTGACAAAAGACACTATTGCAAGATGGATTAGAACAGTGCTTCATATGTAGAGACCTTCCTAGGGATGATGATCCGATCCCCTCTTTTGAAGGTTTTCCCAACACAGGGGAGGATACAAAACCTCCAGGATACCATCCACTCCTTCCTCAGTTGTCAGTCTCCACCGGCAAACATTGCAAAGTATTCGACTGGCAGTGTTCAACCTGTTGCAGCATCAAAAGACAAGGCCATGGCTGTACCAATCACACACATCATGGAAAAGGCTGGGTGGTCAAGAGAAACCACCTTCACCAAATATTATGATAAAGAAATTGTTTATTTTACGAAGCAGGTCACCTCTGCTAGAAGGGGGCATTCATATGCCCTCCACTCCCTCCCTATGCTAACCAGCATCTAATGATTCAATGCTGAGTGATAAGAAATGAAGAATTAACTTTCATGTGGGTGATCGTGCTCTTTAAAGTCTGGTGGTGTGTGGCGGCACAGTGTATCTCATGTGAATGCCCCCTCTAGCAGAGGTGACTTACTTTGTAAAATTTGAAGCACATTTCAACTGACCTACGATAAGTTTCATGTACTTCATCAATTAGAATTTTTCTCATCATATCCTTATCCATTTAATGGAAAGCCACCCTAATATTGCTTAATATCCTGTATGTTGATCCAAATAGTTTGCTTATGTGCCATTCTGGCCTCTGTGTATCTTGTATCACCACACCCAGATCTTTTTCTTTCTTGGTCTTAGTATAACTTCCTGTCCCATCTTGTAACTCCATTCTGGCCTTCTTTTGCTTTTCCCTAGCTCCTTCACATGGTATTTTTTTATATTGAAATATAATTTCCACCTCTTACTCCATTCATAGGTCTTGTGTATATCTCGACAGTCATCAGTGTTTTTAACAACACTCATTAATTTGGCATTATCTGCTAACAGATTCAGGTCATGCCACACTGCATGTCATTTACATTATCTGGAACATTATGGGTGCTAAGATTGACCCCCGTGGTACTCCATTTGTTACATTTCTTCAACTCAACTCGAATACGTTGTTGCCAACTTGCGGGTCTGGAGGAGGGAGGCCTACCTGAGTCACCTCAGACCAACGTTCTCGCAGGTAGAGAGGTGCATACTTAGGAGGTCCCCCATTTTTACTTTTCTTTTTGATGAGGACAGACTTCAGGAGGCTATCTAGTCCTCCAGGAACAGTGCTGATATGACTCTGCACGAGGCTGCTCTCAGGGCTGTGGCCCGTCCGTGTCCTGCACCTGGCACACCATTGGTGGAGCGTGGTTTATGTTCTTCTACCTCAACCGCAAGACCCTCCGCTGCTCCCGCCAGGCGACTGTCCATTCCCACTCGTCCCAGGGTCTCCCGGGGTGGGTCTTTGGGACCCCTCCCTTCTTGTTTCAGTGGGCAGATGGGTGGATGTAAAGGCAGG
Organism: Callinectes sapidus; assembly: GCA_020233015.1. Taxonomy (NCBI): domain Eukaryota; kingdom Metazoa; phylum Arthropoda; class Malacostraca; order Decapoda; family Portunidae; genus Callinectes; species Callinectes sapidus. Next base: position 23,721,656 of record CM035223.1, on the reverse strand, counting down.
CCCTTTTAGAAATGACAGCCTCAGTTGCAGTTGCAGGCTGTTTAGCCCAAAACTGGGCGGGATGGCTTGAGATAGGGGTGGAGAAGTGGATTCTCGACGTTCCACCCCTCACGACCCACTTTGTGGTCCCCAGAGGTTATGCCCCAGAATCAGCCAGAGGTCAAGCCCTTCAACTGGAGATCTAGCAACTAAGGGGCAAAGGTGACATAGAAGAGGCATCTCCTATCCTGGGCTTTTACAGTCATTTGTTCAAGGTTCAAAAAGCTTAAGGAGGGTTCAGACCCATCGTTGACATATCCGTCCTCAACAAGTAAGTATGTTGTCACTACCAAGTTCAAGATGGAGACAGTCAGGACAGTCATGTCTGCCATTTGACAGGATGACTAGATGGTGTCTCTGGATCTGAAGGACGCCTACCTTCAGATGCTCATCCGTCCGGACAGCTGGCGTTTTCTTCGCTTTTCCTTGGAGGGATACCACATACAGTTTCCAGTCCTCTACTTTGGCCTCGCTACAGGTCTTTACTTCAATGGCTTCCATCTCTGCAGAATTTCATCGCCCAGGCTTCCTCATCCTCAGATACCTGGATGATTGGTTAGTCCTTGCTTCGTCAGCAGAGGAGGCATGAAGAGCCACGGCCTGTCTCATCAACCTCTGTTCTCTTTTGGGGATTCGCATGAACTGGGAGAAGCCCTCCCTGACACCAGAACAAGACAGGACCTTCCTAGGGATGACGATCCGATCCCCTCTTTTGAAGGTTTTCCCAACACAGGGGAGGATACAAAACCTCCAGGATACCATCCACTCCTTCCTCAGTTGTCAGTCTCCACCGGCAATGGATTAGATGCGACTTCTCGGGCACTTGTCCTCCCTCACTCATCTAGTTCCAGGATCAAGGAGGAGGATGCATCTGCTTCAGATACAGCTGAATCAGCAGTGGGACAGATGCTTGATGGCAGACTACCATCCTGTCAGCTGGGACCCCACCAGTTACCAGGACCTGGAGTGGTGGCCAGAGGACCAGAACCTGGAGCAGGGTCAACCCCTCCAATTGGCTGTCCTGGATCTCTTTCTCTACACGGATGCCTCAAACGTAGGATGGGGTGCATCTCTTCTCCAGGACTCAGTGAGTGGCCTCTGGGACATCCAAGAGAGGTCTCTACACATCAACATCCTAAAACTCAGGGCGATATGCCTGGGGCTACATCACTTTGCAGAGATGTTGAGGGATTCTGTTGTTGCTGTTTTTTCAGACAACACCACAGCACTCGCTTACCTCAGCAGGGAAGGAGGCACCCATTCTACACTACTCAACAAGGAGGCACGGGAGATTCTAGACTGGGCAGAGACTCATTCGGTGTAGATTCTGACTTAGTTTGTAGGGGGATCAGACAACGTGGTTGCAGACTGTCTGAGCAGATGGCATCAGGTCCTCTCCACAGGGTGGACACTGCACATGGATGTGTGCTGCCATTTGTGGCAAGTATAGGGCTACCCAACAGTGGATCTCTTCACTACTCGCCTGAACTGTAGGATCCTGAACTTTGTGTCTCCACTTCAGGATCCCGAAGGGATTGCCACAGATGCCTTCCTTTATAATTGGGACTTCCAGGATCAGTATGCCTTCCCTCCACTTCCTCTCATCAGGAAGGTGCTCAACAAACTTCAGGCCTCCAGGAACGCAAGACTCATTCTGGCCACAGAAGGAGTGGTTTCTGGACCTGTTGCAGGTGTAGATAGAGCCACCCCAAAGCCTTCTGTTGTGAAAGGACCTCCTGAAGCAACCACACACCCACAGGTTCCACCTCAGTCTCCAAGGGTGGAGACTGTCTGGCAATATTTAAGATACAGTGGCTTCTCCTCTAGGGTTGCCCAGTTCTTGGCACACGGCAAACAACCATCTACTTCTCTAAACTATCAGCACAATTGGAAGAGGTAAAGGAAATGGTGCAGGGACAACTGGCACACCATCTCCAACTCCACAGTTCAGAAAGTCGCTGATTTTCTTGTCCATTTGAGACAAGTTTGTCATCTTTCAACCTCTGCTATTAAGGGCTACAAGGCCATGCTTAACAATGTTTTTGCTATCACAGAATTAGACTTCAACAAGGACCTGTTGTTGCAGGGCCTGCTCTTCACAGCCCTGCAGACCTTTTAGGGACATTAGACCTTCCTGGAACTTGGATGTGGTGCTTTGCTTCTTACTAAGGCTCCCTTTGAACCCCTTAGGCTCTCTTCCACAAGAGAACTGACCAGGAAGACTCTTTTTTTGCTCGCTCTAGTTACAGTGCAGAGGGTGGGGGAGATCCAAGCTCTCACACAGGACTAGCTGTCAGGGGCAGGATCTTCTATTCTCTTACCTTCCCGAGTTTATTTCCAAAACTGATACGAAAGCCCACAGGACGCCTTGGGAATTCAGGATTCAGCCTTGCTACCATAGTTGATGAGGAGGATGAGAGACTCTTATGGCCTGTTAGGGCACTAAGTCATTACCTACACAGAACAGCTTCAGACACAAGGCACAGAAACTTTTTACTCTCTGTTAAGTGTCCTTCCCAACCAATGTCAAAGGCGGCGATCTCCTTCTTCCGGGATGCCATCAAATCATCCCATGATTTGATCCCTGACTCTACCTACCCTGAGATTAAGGTTTGAGCCCATGACATCGCTGCGTCCTTGCTTATGTGGAAGAACTGCTCTGTTACTTCTATCTTCTTTGCCTTGGGTCCAGTCGTCACAGCTGGATACATAGTAGACTGATGGCTGTGCTGGACCCACACCCCCCCTGGAGGAACGCTCAGGTTGCCTTTCCTGGAGTCGCTTTACTGTCAGACACACACCAATGGGCTGGTAGGGGGGTTAGTGGCTAGGTACGCACATCCTTCTCAGACTCTCGTTGCCAGGCAGAGGAATGAGCACACTCCTAGGGCACTCACCCCTGGTCACCTAGAGTTCTGTAATTTTTGAGACATGAGGGTCAAGGAGGACTACCATGCCCTAGCTGCAACCTCCAGCACCCTCTCTGCATTCAACCTCTTTCAAAGATTGGTGTCCTAAAATGGACAGTTTTTCTTTTTCTTTTTTTCACCCTATACACCTACTAGGTCATGTTGACTCCTGCCTCTTTAAATGCTAGATTATGCTATTTTTTCTATGAAAAACAGGTCTCTCTGATAGAAATGTGATTTTTAGAATTAACATTAATTTCTTCACTTATCTGTTTTTCATACAAAAACAAATGCCCTCCAGTCCTCCCCTCAGTGTAGCTCAACAAGCACGAGAATTAACTGAGGCAGTGTGCTGCTAGGGCAACAGGTGTACACCAGCATGTGGTCCAAGCTGTGCAGGGCATTGCACTGGCAGGCATAGCACCAAAGTGGGGATTCTTTTTCTTGGCAGAAATAAAGTGGAACAGTGGAACTGCTATTTTTTGTATGAAAAACAGGAAAGTGAAGAAATTAATTTTAATTCTAAAAATTACATTTCTCTTTAATCAGTATCTCACAGATTTTGCTAACAACACTTGTCAGTGACACAGGTCTTTTTTCTTTCCTTTGTAAATGAGTATCATGTTGGCCCTCTTTCACTCATGTGGTACCCTGCCTCCTCCATTAAGCTGGTAATCAATTTCCTAATTGGTTGTATTAGCTGATCTTTGCATTCCCTTAGTTGGCCCTCTTTCACTCTTGTGGTACCCTCCCTCCTCCATTAAGCTGATAATCACTTTCCTAATTGGTTGTATTAGCTAATCTTTGCATTCCCTTAGTCCTCAGCATGACACTCCCTCTGGTCTCATTCTTACATACAAACTTCCCAACAATCTGCTGACATCTTGCTTTTGTACCACAACCTCTTTGAATCCCTCATGTGCCTTTGTCATGTTTGGGTCTGTAAATGCCTCCTCTTTTGAGAATGTAGATTTGAAGCTCTCATTCATAATTTCACTCAGCTTTTCTGTTGTTTGATATGTTTTTTCTCCCTTTACTATCTTATCTATGGTTTCTTTATACCTCATCTTTCCATTTATATTCTTATAGAAAAGTTTAGGTTCATTTCCACACTTCTTTACCACATCCTTTTCAAGAGCTATTTCTTCCTCTCTTCTTATCCTGACATACTCATTTCTTGCTTCCTTGTATCTCTCTCAATTGCTTTCATTCCTCTGCTTCTTCAGTTTCCTCCGAGCACTGTCCTTTGCCCTCTTTGCTTCTATACATCTGGCATTGTACCATGTGTGTTTCCTACTCCTCACTTTATATTTTGGTTAGGTTTCACACCTTCATTATGCTTCCTTAGGAATGTTTCCTATTTCTCCTTTGATGTTGTACTACTCATGATCCCTCTCCAATCCTTGCTTTCAAAAAATTTCCTCAAGTCTTCAAAGTTGTTCCTTGCATAATCAAATCTTCTATTTTTATAATTCTCTTTTCTTTTTACCATTGCCCATTCCATTTCAATCAAGACATGATCACTTTTCCCTACTGGGCTTAGGTACTTAATAATGGGACAGAATTTTTTTTTTTTTTTTTTTTTTTTTTGAATACCAGGTCTAGCATTGATGGGTCTTCTTCTCCTCTAAACGTAAAGAATTCCTCCACCCATTGATTCAGTGTGTTCTCCATGGCTAATTGCAACATATCTTCACTCCATGATCCCACATTTCTACACCCTTTCATTTCTTTCCAATTTACATCTTTGGAGTTAAAATCTCCCACTATTAGTACCTTTTTGTCCTTTCTTATCATGTCATCCAGGCTCCTAAAAGGATAACGGGAAGAAGGCGGAAAAAGTAGTTTGAGATACTGTGCAGAAGAAGGCTATTGTAATCCTTGTCTTTAAAGGAAAAAAACTCAAACCATTAAAACATCAGAGAAAATAAAATAAAAAATACTCTACCAAAGTATGTTTTTGATGAAAATAGAAGATGATGGGAACAATTTCCTAATGAAAAATTGAAGGATTGTTTAGAATTGGTAATCATTAACTGTAAGAATTGTCCAATCAAGTTGTGTTTCAGGTCACAATCTGTGCCAAAGAAACAGTGATGTACTTGGAAATCAGCAAAAATGGAAACATTTAAACATGTGTATATAAGTATAGATAGATAGAAATAGAGGAGAGAGAAAATTTAGGAAATAAGGCGAAGAACCCAAGGAAAAAAAGATGAGGACAAGAGAATATAGAGAGGTTTATTGGAGAGAATTAGACGTGAAATTAAGGAAGTAGTACTTTTTGTGAATGGACATATCTTAGTGGTGAGTTAATTTGGGTAGAAATCATAGCTTTCTCTGTGGTTTGGCCTGAGGTATGTCTTATGACCCCACATGTTGTAAGATACATTTTGCTTGGTGCGACTATTGTAATGGCCTTGTGTAATGATTGACCGATAACTTTGGTATTCTGGTAGTGAGTGGCGAGTGGTAGACTGGAGAGCATGAGCGGATGGCATAGCTTGATAAGTGGTGTGTAATTGGTATTTTCCAAGTGGGATAAGATAGATACTGTAGAAGCTGATTCAGGAACTTGTATTTTTTATCTCGTTTATACAGCTTGAACGAGACGTGACAAGAAAAATATGTGCCGAAGATTTGATGAATGCTGAGTGAGTAGTGATGTGTGATGGAATGATGCTGAGTGATAAGTGGTCCTGGAGAGTGAATTATGATTGTGGGGACAAGGCTTTATAAAAGTATGGGGAATGTGACTATGGACAGGAGGTGTGACCAGGACAGAGTTTAGAATAAACCACTTTAGGTTGGACTGGAAGGGGTCAGGTTTCCCATGGGATTGGAAACTGGCAAAAATCTCACAGAGTTATTAACGTCTCCCCTGAGAGGGAAGTGTGAAGTTTAGGGAGAGGTGTGGAGAGATACAGTGAGAGAGGGCAAACACATGTGAGAAATATATTATTAGAAACAATGGATACAGGACTCCCCCTTTGGTAAAATGTGTCCTTGCATTTGAGATGAAATTAGATGGAAACACATGAAAACAATGTGACAGAATGAATAAAATACATAAAATAATGAGACAGACATAAAACCAGAATGATGAAGACATACATATACATACAGATAATCGAAGATAAACATTGATACACAGATAATTGATGAAGTATATGAGACTTACCGTAGGTCAGTTGAAATGTGCTTCAAATTTTACGAAGCAAGTCACCTCTGCTAGAGGGGGACATTCACATGAGTTACACTGTGCCGCCACACACCACCAGACTTTAAAGAGTACAATCACCCACATGAAAGGTATTTCCTCATTTCTTATCACATAGCATTGAATCATTTGATGCTGGTTAGCTTAGGGAGGGAGTGGAGGGCATATGAATGCCCCCTTCTAGCAGAGGTGACCTGCTTCATAAAATTTGAAGCATATTTCAATTGACCTATGGTAAGTCTCATGTACTTCATCAATTTTACTTCAGCAAATCACTTCTCTGGTAGAGGGCGCATTTCCATAAGATTTTGAAGCCATGTGGGTATCGTACTTCAACACTGAAAAGTATGTTTGGATGTCAACAAGGTAAAAAATACAACCAAAACCCAGACTTTAGTATAATGAAAGAAAAAAAAAAAAAAAAAAAAAAAAATTGAAAACAATAAGGATGACATTCATCTTTGTACAGGGTCACTGACTTCTAGTACAGCTTTTTGAAATGTGTCAACTTCCGTAACAATCTCTTTATCATAATATTTAGCAAAGGTAGTTTCTCTTGACCACCCAGCCTTTGCCATGATGTGTGTGATTAGTACAGCCATGGCCTTGGCTTTTGATGCCGCAGCAGGTCGAACACTGCCACCCAAATACTTTGTAGTGCTCACTTCTGACATATGAACATATGACATATGATTCATATCCCACACCTCTGTGCAAAGTATCAGACAGGAAATTTATATCAGTCACAGTGGGAGTAAGGGGATTGCTGTGCCATTTATTGCAAAACTGTAGCCACCTGCTGACGTGTGGTCGATACTGTTTCTCAGTTGTGGGTCTCCAGGAAGCCATGATGATGTCTGTACCTGCTGTTGAAATGCCTCTGTCTCACAGCTGCTGCTGGACAAGAGAGATGCCATGAATCTTGTGTGTTTCAGGATGGGGTATTCTTCTGGTCCTGATGGCTGATGCAGTACATTCTTCCTTCTTGTTATCAGGCGTGGTTTCTTGACAAGCAACATGAGCAGATTCCCCATCCATGGTTGGGATGGCCACAGTGGCACAATCAACCATCCCCATGCCATCTCTACTCATACTTTCTGAAGCCATCTGGCAATCAGAGCAAAAGAGAGAAAGCATAAATCAACTCAAACTGTGACCAACAGATCAAAAAGGCACTGTGACCAACAAATCAAAAAAGCATCAGTGTTCAGCTTCTGGGTCAGGTTTCCATGAACAGAAACAAGGCACCTGCTTATTCAATCTGGAAACAAATAGATCTATACTAGGAACTCCTAAGTGCATTCCCTGTGTAAATCGGGAAATACCTGTAATCCCTCTTCATTCTTTAATTTAAACAATCCATGTTTCTTATCCCTTTTTCCTCCCATACATTTGGAAAATAACATCTTCCATCTCTTCAGCAAGAAGTGTATGAGCAACCCCAGTGGTAATCATTGAATGTTGATCATACAGCAATAATTGTGATCATTGTTCCGACCAAAACATACTTTTTAAGCCATCAAATATGGTAGCCCTGGCCATGATTGTGGGTGCCCTACTCAGTTAAGCTTGATGCACAGTTGTCTGTTTTGCTGTTTGAAGAAGATCTTTGGTAGTTGTGTGAGTTGAAGGATGGTGGTAGTGATGATGTTCTGGGCCTGATGGCACCTGATTGGCTGCCACAATTTCTCACAGTACTTCATACTTCTAGAATTCTCCTATTCCCTATTTGCACTTTCTATTAGTCAATAGCATCTTCTTTTACCTGATTTTGATATTAACACCATGCAATATTAGTGTTTAACTAAGTTATTTTAACACTTAAGATGTAGTTTTCTGCTGCTCACTTTTCAAAACCATAAGAAGTGAGATGTGAGGGATTTTTAGGGTTGGCTAGTATAGATGTCCTCCTATATCAAATCACAAAAATTTGAGATATATAAATGAAACACAAAACCAAATCTGATAGGGAATAAAATGTGGAATTGGTGACATTAGCAGTGTGATAGTAAAAATGAATGACATTTTTGTAAATAGCCTTTTTTTTTTTTACTCACTTTTTAACATAAAATCTTCATCTGGTAACATCTATGAATAATGACTAAAGATGCAAGAATAATTTGTCTATGATAGATTACAAGTGGTAAACTTGCACAGAGAATATTATGAATTGTATGTGTTGTGAATTTTATTCATTCCTAGTTCAAATTAATTAATGTGAATCTAATCTTTCCAAGAATGATCTTGTGGCCTTGGAGAGAAGAAAGGCAAGAAGTGTGGGCGAGTTGGCCACATGCTGTCACTCTACTGCTCACAGCTCCCTTGCTGACTTCCACTTTGTTCCAAGCAGCTCCTTGTCGGCTCAGTTAGGGTTTCCTGCCAAGCAGAAAAGCAGAACTTCAGGTAAGTTAATCAAAATCACTTGTCACATGTCATGTCAAAATGGATATGTAGAAGCTTGATATTGTTACTTTTATTATTTTTTCTATTTATATATTTTATATTGTAGTAGTTTGTTAACTCCAACAAACACAGGGAGTAACATTGGCTTACACAATAGTGTAGGAGGAGGAGTTAATGACAAGACGACGGTCTGAGCTGAACAACCGCCTTTATTCATGAGGAGCGAATAGCACACATAGGAGGAGTCATGTGGCAAGATGACACGTCACACCTTAGCAAATGATCATTGTACTGATTTTTAACATACTCCTCACCAGAGGAGTTTATAACTTCTATCAGTTTACAAACTGATATCCAAATATAGCAACACTAGTCAATATGATCTCAGCAGTAAATCACAGTACTTCAAACAATTCATTTCACCAGAACCCCCAAACACATAAGAAATCCTAACCAAATACACAATAAAACCCATACTGTAAATCCAATCTTTGAGGAGCATTCACAACCTGACCCGTGCTTGTGTGGCATTTACATGAATCCACAGGAAACTGATCATTACATGTCACTGAAACCTTGTCACTCTTATCAGTCACAGGAATAACATCCTTTACATCAGACACAGAATCATTATCAAAGCTAGAAATCTCAAGTTTATACAAATTCTGGTCAGATCTAACAAAAAGATCATTGGATGTCTTCACCTTAACAGTTCTAATAAGTTCAGCTTTGTCAGGAAAACTTCTACAACTAGACCTAAAAGTCACAACAGTCTTGGGTTATTCTCCTTTTTTACCATGACAACATCACCAGTTTTAAGGCTACTTTTGGACTTAAGGTTTCTTACAACAGGAGGCAAATTTCGTATATAATTATCACTCCACAATTTCCAGAAATTATCAAGCATATGTCTTCCTACAATTTCTCTTTCATTTAGATTTTACTGGTGGTAGGATAGTGATTGACCTGTGCATGAATCTGGAAGCCTGTGCTTCTTCCTATTAGAAAATGAGATGGAAAAAGAGGGTTTGACAAATCTGGGTTATCCTCTACATATGTCAATGGTCTGGAATGTATACAAGCTTTCACTTTATGAATACATGTTTCTTGTTCATAGCTGGATAAATGTTTACCACCCAAGGTCTTTCTCATAACAAACTTTACAGACCGTACAAGTCTTCCCACCAGCCTCCCCACCATGGAGACTTAGTAGCTATAAATTTCCACTGAGGAGCCAGGTGGCCATACACTTTCTGAACTTTGTGCCGAAGTAACAAAGGTCTTAAAATGATCAGAATAAATCACAGAGGGAAGGCCCCTGCGAGAAATGAATTTACGGATGGCACATAAACAATCAGAAAGTGACATAGAATCTGTAAGTTCTAAGTGTATGGCTCTGACTGCAGCACATGTAAATAAAAAAACATAAATTTTATTGTGAGGAAAATCTGCACAGAACAAAGGACCAGCAAAATCTATTCCTGTGACAGTGAAAGGTGGTGTAGCTTTAACCCGTGTTTCTGGAAGAGGGGGCGATGACTGATTACATGGTTGAGAATCATGTCTTTGACACATAACACATTCTTTAAAGACATATTTGGCTATTCTTCTACCTCCAATAATCCAAAAGTTGGCTCTCAAAGTAGTCAAAATGGATGCAACACCCCCATGCTTAAGAAACAAATGTTGAAATGTGATCAATAGCTTTGTAAGGTGTCCTTTTGGAATTATTATGGGGTGTTTACTCTCATAACTTAGATCATCATGTTCAAGTCTTCCTTTAATTCTAGGCAAACTCTGATCATCCAAAATTGCATCTAAACTCTTTAAGCTAGAACCTCTGGGTAAAGACTTGCCATTTTGCTAATGGTTAATATAATTTTCATACACCCGTCTTTGTTCTGTATAGATAATCTGTGTGTGCTTCAGTTTCTATTATAGTTTTTTGTGTGGAACTGTATCGAATGTTTTTTTGATATTTAGCTAGACAGCATCCACCCACCCATCTCTGTCTTCAATTCCTTCAATTACTCATGTATAGAAGCTTAGTAGGTTTGTGACTAGGGTGTCTCAAGCTTATATAAGTAGAAAATCTAATTCATGATATCAAATCCAGCACATGCTGCTCTGGTTCTTTGTCATATGAAAGTGATTCCACCACATTTTCATTAACATTGGACAATGTTTAAAGGTCTTGCAAAATGAAAATTTTGGTAGCTCCTCTGAGATTCGACCTGAATTTCCATCAGATAATAAAATTATGGCTTTTCTTTTATTCCATAGACCGACAACTGATGGCTGCAGAAACTTGACATATATTGAAGCTTTTATAAAATATTAATGAAAGAAGATTAATAAAAAAATCAATCAAATTTCCCTTTTTAATATATTTATAATATAATCATCATAAGGCAAGGAAGCTGCAAGATATTTTACTTTATCAACAATTACCTCTCAAGACAACTGATTTTTTATCAATAATGTAACCTATGCATCGGCCTCTTGAGTTACTGCAGAAAACAAAGACCTTCTCTTCTTACTCCTTCTTGAGTTCCGCCTTCATTTTTTGGGGGACTGCTTTTGTGTGGAGGTAGGCGAGCTTCAAGAGAAACTGGGTTTGCCTTTCCTCCTTTGTCCGGCTGCCGAGGTTCATTGCAGCAGTGGCGGATGTCACAGCACGGATGGACAGATTGTCGCGATCCCAGCTCCTTGGAGAGCTTGTTCTGAGGAAGTTGACGCCATTGAGATGTAGCTGATGTCAGAGATTTGAAATCTTCCTATGTGTCTTTGTTGGCTGTTGAGGATGGAGTAGAAGACTCCCAAACCACGTTACGATCAAGAGTGAATGAAGAAACAGCAGCATCCTTCTTCTTCATCTCCATCCTTTGTCTCTTACATCACATCTTCTCAGTCGCTTGCCTCTGCTTCTCATCCACGCCAGCCATCGAGCAGATCTGCCTTTCCTCCTTCTGAGCCTTCAAGAATGCCTTGTCTTCCTTGGGGATCTTCGCTTCCATTGCCTTAGAATGCACGATGTCAAAAATATCTTCAAGGCTGTCTCTGAAGATGCATCTCTTCATTTCTTCCTTCTCTGTTTTTCGTAACTTGGATTTCGCCAAGGTGCTGTACTCCTTGTACAGTTTGAGGATCTTCTTCTTAACCCATGACACATCCGACATCAGAGTGAATGTACGTCGCCACACTTCCATGACCTCTGCTGTAGAAGCCGCTGCAACAAGAACAACCTCCTTCTGGATATTTTGGTGGAACAAAAACACCTAAAGAACCTCATCTATCAATGGGAATGATGATGTTGGGTACTTCTTCAGTAGCCAAACAACATCCTTAGATCGTGTTTTACATGCCATCATGTTGAAACTGTGAACAAAAAAAAAAAAAAAAAAAAAAGACAATAAGTTTCACACTCCTTAGCTTCTCTCTCTCACACACATCTTTCCTGTTTCCACTCTCTATCTATCTACCTGTCTTTCACAAACACCTTTCCTCTATTACGCACACCTTTTCTTTCTTCTCTTATGCAGGGACCTTCCCCCTCTCATACACACACACAAAGATACACATGAGGATTGTCATGCTGTTCATAATTCCAAAACTAAATACAGTGGTACCTCTTGATTCGAACTTAATTCATTCATTTTGGTTGTTCGAATTGGGAAAATTTGAATTAGGAAGCAATTTTTACCATTGAAATTAATGTAAAAACATTTAAGGGATAAATGATGCAATCTACTTCTAAAGGTGACATTTGTGTTTATCAGATTCTCATGAAATTTGGTGTGTTTATATGTTAGTCCCTCACTTAAAAGAATCCCAAGTTTATTGAAGTACGATCATTAGTTTCAGAGAAAAAAAATATAATACACACTGAAAATGGTAAAAAATGGCATCGACATTCTTTGAAATTTCTAAAAGTTTTTTTTTCTGCTCTTCACAAGGAGGAACCTTGCTTCCCAAAAGATGAAAATGTAAAGCCATACTTTTCGTTTGTGGTGACTTAGTTGTCTTATCACTAAATCTTGTGATGGTGGGTGGAGGTGGTTGCTGGGAGGGTGAGGTAAAGGGTTTGGGGGTGGAGACACATGTCGCTACGCAAGGTGAAGAGAGTGAGGTAAATGCTCTCTTCTTCCTTCCTTTTCCTCTTATTTATCTTCATTATCTCTCTCTAGTTAGTCTTCAGCCCTCGCTTGACTTTCAATGTTTTAAAGTGCAAGGAAAAGTGTGGGTTATGAAAAGATATTCAGCAGCAGAGAGACATGTCTTGCTCCCCTCCGAGGCAAGGCTCTGACTAACGCCCCTCCCTCTCCCTCCTGGGTCTGTCCTGGTGTTACCATATGAGGGTCTGTGATAGAAATACACAAAAAATCAATGACAAGTTATGTTGCCCACCACTTACTACTAAATAAAAAATGCATTTAAACTTATGTGGATGATAGTAATGTCTGGCATAGGAGGATGATGGCAGAGGGTAGAAGGATGATTACAGCTTGGATGGGGAGTCCCCCTCCATAAGAACAGCTGGTGTTTTCTCTCTTTCCTGTTGTTTACTTTCTTGTCTCTGGTGTTTCTTCTCATTTTGGTCTCTTACTGGTTTCTTTTTGCACAAGAAACCTATCCAGAGTCCAGAAATGTCCCCTGTACTGTGAATACTGATTTGAAGCTTTTGTGGGGAATATTATTAATCAAGCACTGGTAAAACTTGCTTTCCCTTAACTAAAGTTAAATGATAATTAAATGAAGTACATGAGACTTACCGTAGGTCAGTTTAAATGTGCTTCGAATTTTGCGAAGCAAATCACCTCTGCTAGAAAGGAGCTTTCACATGAGATACGCTTTGCTGCTGTATGCCGCCAGACTTTAAAGAGTATGATCACCCACATGAAATTTAATCCAACATATCCCGCCACAAGGTGTCTGATTTAGGAGACGCAATATGGCATAGGGTGGGAGTGGAGGGCATGTGAAAGCTCCCTTCTAGCAGAGGTGATTTGCTTTGCAAAATTCAAAGCACATTTCAACTGACCTATGGTAAGTCTCATGTACTTCATTAATTTTACATCAGCAAATCACTTCTCTGCTAGAGGGTGCTTTCCCATGGGATTTTGAAGCCATGTGGGTACTGTACTTTAACATTTGGAATGCATGCATAGATATGAAAAAGATGAAAGGGAAAAACCGGAAGCCAAACTTCAGTATAATGAGGAAATTGACATAGGATATAACTATAGCTTAACATAGAAAAAATGACATTCTCATCCCCATAAATGACACTCACTATTCCAGTACAGCCTCTTGAAACATGTCTAGCTCTGGAACAATCTCCTTGTCATAATACTTGGCAAAGGTAGCTTCTCATGACCAGCCAGCCCTGGCCAGAATGTGTGTAATGGGCACAGCCATTGCCCTGGCCTTGGATGCCGCAGCAGGTCGCACACTGCCAGCTGAATATTTTTCAGTGTTCACCCCTGACATATGAAGCACCACTTTGACCCATCTTGCAATAGTGTCCTTCATCACGTTTATGTGCGGCTTAACCCTTAACTGATGGCCTGCTCAGTGACTTTTCTGCTCCATTTCTGGGTAATATACAGCACCTCTTAAATGTTACAGAACAATTCCAGTTTTATAGATCTATGCCTCCTTTTGGTGCTGATTGCAGTGATGTGTTTGTTAGCACACAGTGACATCTGAGAGTCAAGTTATAGCGTGTCAAATAATTATGTGGGCGGGGCTTGATGTGAGGCTCTGGGTAGAAAGGTACCCCCAGGCGCTTGGTCTCTCTCTCCCTCGTCTCTCTCTCCCTTGCTCGCTCAGTCTCTCTCTCTCTCTCTCTCTCTCTCTCTCTCTCTCTCTCTCTCTCTCTCTCTCTCTCTCTCTCTCTCTCTCATGAATGTATCTTTCCTTGCCTGTTTTTTTTTTATCAGAGCTAAATGACAAAACTGTATTATTAATTTTTCCATATTTATTACCATTACTATTATTACAAATAAAAAAGACGGCAAGTGCAATAATTTGACAACTTTGCTTGGTGATTTGGTCAAGGCAAGCAATGTTTCATTCAGTCACGCTCCATGCGTCACAGCGGCCACACCATGTCCAGCGACACTCTGGGACACATTGCTCGCGGCCAATATGTCCGATGGCATTCACCAGACTATGATCAGGCTGCATCCACTGCTGCCCTCGTAATTTCTTCTCCATCTTCATCCTCATCAGAAGTACTCTCTTCACTCTCTTCTGACTCCATACTCCACTCACTATCATCAATATCTTCTAAATCACTCCCTAATAAATCACTGATATCAGCAGCCTAATTCATCATCTCAGCTAGAGTGGTCTTTCTACCCGACGCGTACTTGGGAGCTGCCAGATGTCACCTCGATGGCAGGGAAATTTGGTCTGGTGTGTAGCAGGAGGATCCTGATAACTCCTCCCACACTGAGAAGTGTTGCCATATGACTAGTCAATCATTTAGGGAGAAAAAGTCCGCGTGTGATTTGAAACGGCGCGCGGGAAAAATGCTGATTACATAAATGATCACCGCGCGACGAGACAGTGCGGGCCGCGCTTACATGAACGATCACCGTCATTTAAGGGTTAAACCTAAAAAGGACTACATTAGACTCTGAGTTCATAGGATCTTGTGGCCACAAAAACCTAGTGTAGTCCCTGTCTTCATGATGGAGTTGAAGCATTAGAAAGGCCTTCTTTATATCAGCGACCCATGCAAATCTCCCATACCGGAAACGCAGTAAGATCTATGCAAGATCCGAAATGAGAGAGGGAGCTGTATGGAGGCAGTCATTAAGGCTGTAGCTTTGAGCATTTGTTGTTGCCGAACAGTCATAGACAACGTGGATAGGAGTAGTAGGGCTGTCTTTCTTAACCCCATGATGGGCAAGATAGTGTACGGACCCACCACGATCAGCTGAATCTATCCTTTCAATAAATCCTCTCCTCTCCTATTCTGTGATCATAGCAGAGTAGTCTTGACAATACTGAGGATCACTACTGAACTGTCTCTGTAGACTGCAAAGTTTTCCCATTGCCATACCAAAGTTGGAAGGGAGTTTGTCCTTATTTCCATTCCAAGGCAATTTTACAATCTACTGACTATTAACGGAATCATACTGAATGGTTTCTTCATACGTAGTTAGTATTTGCCTTGACAACTTATCCAATTCATGAGAAGAGATACCTATATTATCCAGATCCCATAGCCTATTTAAATCATTGGGGCATGAAAGTTCAGGATCTGTAGCCATGACATATTTGTCAATAGGACTGACCGCTACCCTCAGAACAGTGACTACCTCTACTTGGGTCTCCTGTGATGGAGCAGCGTATGACCCAGTAACGGCATAACCCTATTTAGTAGGGAGGAGAATAAGAGTACCCTCTTGGTGGTATCCAGGGTGCACCAAATCAAAATAATGGTCAGCACCCACCAAGAGTTCGATCTTGTTTTGGTTGTTGGTGAGTTCAGGATCTGCTAGTTTGAAACCTTTTTTCTTAAGAGTAGTCAGATTAGACTTAATTTCAGCTGACACATAATGACTAGGAAGCTTATCAACCACTACAGCTCTGAGGGTATATTGCTTCCGCCGATATAAGTAACACAACTCTACAACATCATATTTCCGGGACTCAATACCGCCAGTGAAACCTTCAAGTTGTAAAGTGTCTTGACCCGTGCTAGTACATTTGAACCGTGTCAGAGAAGACCTTAAAACAAATGACCTTTGTGAGCATTGATCAAGTAGCGTGCGTGTCAAATGATAGCAAGTCTGACATCCCACAATAGGCAGCATTACAGTGGGCAGCAGTTGATGCTCTTTGGTACCAATAGCCATAGCAGAAACTCGATTAGTCGCATTATCAACTGAATTTTGTGATTTATTGTGCCCTTTGTGATGTGAAGTTTCCAGTTTAGATTACTAGTAAAGGATAGACCAAGAATGTTTAGTGTAGGAGAAGGGGACAGTTGAATGTCACTGAAGAAGAGGCGATAGTTATTGGAAAGTTGTGTCGAGTTGAGAGGTGGAGGAATTGAGTTTTTGAGGCATTGAACAACACTAGGTTTGCTTTGCCCCAATCAGAGATTTTAGAGAGATCAGAAGTTAGGCGTACTGAGGCTTCCCTGCGTGAGCTGTGTACTTCCTGAAGGGTTGGTCGTCTATGGAAGGACGTGGAAAAGTGCAAGGTGGTATCATCAGCATAGGAGTGGATAAGGCAAGAAGTTTGGTTTAGATCATTGATGAATAATAGGAAGAGAGTGGGTGATAGGACAGACCCTTGAGGAACACCACTGTTGATAGATTTAGGGGAAGAACAGTGACCATCTACTACAGGAGCAATAGAACGATCAGAAAGGAAACTTGAGATGAAGTTGCAGAGAGAAGGATAGAAGCCATAGGAGGACAGTTTGGAAATTAAACCTTTGTTCCAGACTCTATAAAAAGCTTTTGATATGTCTAGAGCTACAGCAAAAGTTTCACCAAAATCTCTAAAAGAGGATGATCATGCCTCTGTAAGGAAAGCCAGAAGATCACCAGTAGAGCGGCCTTGGCGGAAGCCATACTGGCGGTCAGATAGAAGATTGTGAAATGATAGGTGTTTAAGAATCTTGTTGAGAATAGATTAAAAAACTTTAGATAAGCAGGAGATTAAAGCAATAGGATGGTAGTTTGAAGGATTAGAACAGTAGGAGTTTGAAGGATTAGGACAGTCACTCTTTCTAGGAACAGGCTGAATGTAGGCAAACTTCCAGCAAGAAGGAAAGGTAAATGTAGATAGACAGAGTTGGAAGAATTTGACTAGGCAAGGTGCAAGCACGGAGGCACAGTTTCGGAGAACGATAGGAGGGACCCCATCAGGTCCATAAGCCTTTGGAGGGTTTAGGCCAGCGAGGGCATGGAAAACATCATTACGAAGGATTTTAATAGTTAATGCTATGGCTATTGGTACCAAAGAGCATCAACTGCTGCCCACTGTAATGCTGCCTATTGTGGGATGTCAGACTCGCTATCATTTGACACGCACGCTACTTGATCAATGCTCACAAAGGTCATGAAGTAGTCAGAGGGGGGAGGAGAAGGAGGAACAAGCCCGGAATCGTCTAATATAGAGTTATCAGCAAAGGTTTGAGTGAAGAGTTCAGCTTTAGAGATAGATGAGATGGCATTGGTGCCATCTGGTTGAACTAAAGGAGGGAAAGATGAAGAAGTAAAGTTGTTGGAGAGGTTTTTGGCTAGATGCTAGAAGTCTTGAGGTGAGTTATATCTGGAAAGATTTTGACACTTTCTGTGAATGAAGGAGTTTTTGGCAAGTTGAAGAACAGACTTGGCATGATTTCGGGCAGAAATATAAAGCGTGTGAGACTCAGGTGATGGAAAGCTCAAGTACCTTTTGTGGGCCACCTCTCTATCATGGATAGCATGAGAGCAAGCTGTGTTAAACCAGGGTTTGGAAGGTTTAGGTCGAGAAAAAGAGTGAGGAATGTACGCCTCCATGCCAGACACTATCACCTCTGTTATGCGCTCAGCACACAGAGATGGGTCTCTGTCATGGAAGCAGTAATCATTCCAGGGAAAATCAGCATAATACCTCCTCAGGTCTCCCCAGCTAGCAGAGACAAAATGCCAAAGGCACCTCTGCTTTGGAGGATCTTGTGGAGGAATTGGAGAGATAGGACAAGAAATAGATATGAGATTGTGATCGGAGGAACCCAACGGAGAAGAAAGGGTGACAGCATAAGCAGAAGGATTAGAGGTTAGGAAAAGGTCAAGAATGTTGGGGGTATGTCCAAGACGATCAGGAATACGAGTGGGGTGTTGCACGAGTTGCTCTAGGTCATGTAGGATAGCAAAGTTATAGTCAAGTTCACCAGGATGGTCAGTGAAAGGAGAGGAAAGCCAAAGCTGGTGGTGAACATTGAAGTTTCCAAGAATGGAGATCTCCGCAAAAGAAAAGAGAGTCAGAATGTGGTCCACTTTAGAAGTTAGGTAGTAAAAGAATTTTCTATAGTCAGAGGAGTTAGGTGAGAGATATACAGCACAT
>CM035223.1:23670909-23702508 GCA_020233015.1 Callinectes sapidus | reverse complement strand
TTTTGGTAAAAAAACATTTTTTTTTTTCGTAAAAGAGATGGTTTTCCTTTAAAAGTAGAAAATCTCCAAAAAACATTGAAGAAAAGGTCATTTATGCAGTTTTAGAGAAAAAAAATATATTATCGTAAAATAAGGATTAAAGCATAAAAAAAGGTATTTTATTGAATTTTAGAGAAAAAAAATATTGTCGAGAAAAAGAATGTTTTGTTTTGGTTTTCTTCCACCAACAAATGAAAATATGAGAAAAACATTGAAATAGGCACTTTTTAGGCAGAATTTTTTTCTTTATTCAAATTGCATACATAATACTTGTAAAAGGGGGTTTTGTTTAAAATGCCGAAATACTTTTGAAAACGTTGAAAAACACGTCATTTATGATTTTTTTCAGGTAAAAAGTATAATGTTGCAATATTCGAAGTTTTTTGTTTATTTCTTCATGAAAGCAATGAAATAAGCAGAAAATCACCGAAAAATTTTCTTTTTCGGTGAAAAGAAACTATTTTCGTGAAATGGCATATATTCCTTTTGTCAGAACTAAAAAAAAAAGATGGTCTTTGTTACATAAGATGTTAATTCTCCTAAAAACGATGGAACGGGGATAATTTATGCAATTTTGAGAGAAAAAAAATTAATTCCCATGAAAACTTGATATATTTCTTGCTTTATCCTTCATTTTCATTCAAAACATGAAAATAAAAAGAAAAAACACTGAAAAATCCTTTTTTCTTAAAGAAATATATATTTTTTCTTTGAAATGGCTTGTATTACATTTTATGTAACATGAAAAAGGGATTTTAATGTTTTTTGTTCATTTTTTTTATGAAAACAATGAAATAAGCAGAAAATCATCGAAAAATTCACTTTTTCGTTGAAAAGAAACCTTTTTCGTTAAATGGCATATTTTCCTTTTTCTGAACTAAAAAAAAAGATTGTCTTTCTTATATAAGATGTTAGTCCTCCTAAAAACGCTGGAAAGGGGATAATTTATGCTATTTTGCGAGAAAAAAATGAATTGCCATGAAAAGTTAATATATTTTTTGCTTTTTTCTTTATTTTCTTTCAAAACATGGAAATGAAATGAAAAAACACTGAAAAATCCTTTTTCTTAAAGAAATATATATTTTTCCTTGAAATGGCTTGTATTTTATTTTATGTAACATGAAAAAGGGATTTTCTTCAAAATGTTAAAATTATTGAAAAGGTTTAAATAGGTAGTTCATGTAAATATAAAGAGAAAAACAACACAATATAGGGTATTGTTCATGTTTTTATTTAAAACATGGAAATTCAAAAAAATTACTGAAAAACTCACTTTTGGAGGTAAAAGCAAACTTTTTTTTTAAGGAAACATTGATTTGTCATAAAAGATTGTAAAACCCTTAAAAACGTTAAAAAATGGATAATTCAAATGGCATATGTTATACTTGTAAAAGGCGGTTGTATGTAAAATGCTGTTAATACTTTTAAAAACTGAAAAAAATGTAATTTATGAAATTTTAGATGGAAAAAGTATATTGTAACATAAAAAAATTGTTTTCTACAAAATGTGTTTAAACGTCCAAAAAGGTTAAAAATGGGTATTTTGTACACTTTCAGAAAAAGAAAATGTATATAGTGTTTATTTTCCTTTTTTTAATCAAAATATTGAAATCAATAGAAAACTATTAAAAAGTAACTTTTGGTAAAAAAAACATTTTTTTTTCGAAAAAGAGATGGTTTTACTTTAAAAGTAGAAAATCTCCAAAAAACATTGAAAAAAAAAGGTCATTTATGCAGTTTTAGAGAAAAAAAAATATTATCGTAAAATAAGGATTAAAGCATAAAAAAAGGTATTTTGTTCAATTTTAGAGAAAAAAAATATTGTCGAGAAAAAGAATGTATTGTTATGGTTTTCTTCCACCAACAAATGAATATATGAGAAAAACCTTGAAATAGGCACTTTTTAGGCAGAATTTTCTTCTTTATTCAAATTGCATATAATATACTTGTAAAAATGGGTTTTGTTTAAAATGCGGAAATACTTTTAAAAAACGTTCAAAAACAGTCATTTATATTTTTTTCAAGAAAAAAGTATATTGTTGCAATATTCGGTGTTTTTTGTTTATTTCTTGATGAAAGCAATGAAATAAGCAGAAAATCACCGAAAAATTTACTTTTTCGGTGAAAAGAATCTATTTTTGTGAAATGGCATATATTCCTTTTTTTCTGAACTAAAAAAAAAGACGGTTTTTGTTAGATAAGATTTTAATTCTCCTAAAAACGATGGAAAGGGGATAATTTATGCAATTTTGAGAGAAAAAAATTAATTGCCATGAAAATTTGATATATTTCTTGCTTTATCCTTCTTTTTCATTCAAAACATGAAAATGAAAAGAAAAAACACTGAAAAATGCTTTTTTCTTAAAGAAATATATATTTTTTTCTTTAAAATGGCTTGTATTACATTTAATGTAATATGAAAAAGGGATTTTCTACAAAATGTTGGTAAAACCAATAAAAAGGTATAAATAGTACCCTATTTAAACAAAAAATATATATATTGTCGTCAAAAAAGGATAAAAGTATAAAAATAGGCAATTTGTGCAATTTTAGGGAAAAAAAAATATTGTCAAGAGAAAGAATGTAATTTTTTGGTTTTCTTCCACCAACAAATTAAAATATGAAAAAAACTTGAAAAAGACACTTTTTAGGCAGAATTTTCTTCTTTATTGAAATTGCAGGAATTATACTTGTAAAAGAGGATTTTGTTAAAAAATGTCCTTAATACTCCTAAAAACGTTGAAAAACATGTCATTTATGATTTTTTCAGAAAAAAAGTATATTGCGGCAATATTTAGTATTTTTTGTTTATTTTTTTATGAAAATAATGAAATAAGCAGAAAATCATCGAAAAATTAACTTTTTCGTTGAAAAGAAACTTTTTTCGTGAAATGGCATATATTCCTTTTTCTGAACTAAAAAAAAAAATTGTCTTTCTAAGAAAAGATGTTAGTTCTCCTAAAATCGCTGGAAAGGGGATAATTTATGCAATTTTGCGAGAAAAATATGAATTGCCATGAAAAGTTAACATATTTCTTGCTTTTTCTTTATTTTCACTCAAAACATGGAAATGAAATGAAAAAACACTAGAAAATCCTTTTTCTTAAAATAATATATATTTTTTCCTTGAAATGGCTTGTATTTTATTTTATGTAACATGAAAAAGGGATTTTCTTCAAAATGTTAAAATTATTGAAAAGGTTTAAATAGGTAGTTCATGTAACTATAAAGAGAAAAACAAAACAATATAGCGTATTGTTCATGTTTTTAATTAAAACATTGAAATTAAAAAAAATTACTGGAAAACTCACTTTTGGAGGTAAAAACATACTTTTTTTTTTATTAAGGGAAGATTGATTTGTCATAAAAATTATTGTAAATCCCTTAAAAACGTTAAAAAAGGATAATTCAAATCGCATATGTTATACTTGTAAAAGGCGGTTTTATGTAAAATGCTGTTAATACTTTTAAAAACTGAAAAAACGTAATTTATGAAATTTTAGCTGGAAAAAGTATATTGTAACATGAAAAAGTTGTTTTCTACAAAATGTGTTTAAACGTCCAAAAAGGTTAAAAATGGGCACTTTGTACAGTTTCAGAAAAAGAAAATGTACATAGTGTTTATTTTCTTGTTTTTAATCAAAACATTGAAGTCAATAGAAAATTATTAAAAAGTAACGTTTGGTAAAAAAAACATTTTTTTTCGTAAAAGAGATGGTTTTCCTTTAAAAGTAGAAAATCTCCAAAAAACATTGAAAAAAAGGTCATTTATGCTGTTTTAGAGAAAAAAATATATTATCGTAAAATAAGGATAAAAAGCATAAAAAAAGGTATTTTGGTCAATTTTAGAGAAAAAAAATATTGTCGAGAAAAAGAATGTATTGTTTTGGTTTTCTTCCACCAACAAATGAAAATATGAGAAAAACCTTGAAATAGACACTTTTTAGGCAGAATTTTGTTTAAAATGCCGAAATACTTTTAAAAACGTTGAAAAACACGTCATTTATGATTTTTTTCAGGAAAAAAGTATATTGTTGCAATATTCGTTGCTTTTTGTTTATTTCTTGATGAAAACATTGAAATAAGCAGAAAATAATCGAAAAATTTACTTTTTCGGTGAAAAGAAACTATTTTCGTGAAATGGCATATATTCCTTTTTTTTGAACTAAAAAAAAAGATGATCTTTGTTAGATAAGATGTTAATTCTCCTAAAAACGCTGGAAAGGGGATAATTTATGCAATTTTGAGAGAAAAAAAATTAATTGCCATGAAAACTTGATATATTTCTTGCTTTATCCTTTATTGTCATTCAAAACATGAAAATGAAAAGAAAAAACACTGAAAAATCATTTTTTCTTAAAGAAATATATATTTTTCTTTGAAATGGCTAGTATTACATTTTATGTAACATGAAAATAAGATTTTCTACAAAATGTTGTTAAAACCAACAAAGAGGTTTAAATAGTACCCTATTTAAAAAATATATATATATTCTCGTCAAATAAGGATAAAAGCATAAAAATAGGCAGTTTGTGCAATTTTAGAGAAAAATAAATATTATCAAGAGAAAGAATGTATTTTTTTGGTTTTCTTCCATAAACAAATTAAAATATGAAAAAAACCTTGAAAAAGGCACTTTTTAGGCAGAATTTTCTTCTTTATTAAAATAACATGAATTATACTTGTAAAAGGGGATTTTGTTTAAAATGCCGTTAATACGCCTAAAAACGTTGAAAAACACGTCATTTATGATTTTTTCAGAAAAAAAAGTATATTGCTCCAATATTTAGTGTTTTTTGTTTATTTTTTTATGATAACAATGAAATAAGCAGAAAATCATCGAAAAATTCACTTTTTCGTTGAAAAGAAACTTTTTTCGTGAAATGGCATATATTCCTTTTTTTGAACTAAAAAAAAAATTGTCTTTCTTAGATAAGATGTTAGTTCTCCTAAAAACTTTGGAAAGATGATAATTTATGCAATTTTGCGAGAAAAAAATGAATTGCCATGAAAAGTTAACATATTTTTTGCTTTTTTCTTCATTTTCATTCAAAACATGGAAATGAAATTATAAAATACTGAAAAATCCTTTTTCTTAAAGAAATATATATTTTTTCCTTGAAATGGCTTGTATTTTATTTTATGTAACATGAAAAAGGGATTTTCTTCAAAATGTTAAAATTATTGAAAAGGTTTAAATAGGTGGTTCATGTAACTATAAAGAGAAAAACAAAACAATATAGCGTATTGTTCATGTTTTTGATTAAAACATAGAAATTCAAAAAAACTACTGAAAACTCACTTTTGGAGGTAAAAACATACTTTTTTTTTAAGAGAAGATTGATTTGTCATAAAAAGATTGTAAAATCCTTAAAAACATTGGAAAATGGATAATTCAAATCGCATATGTTATACTTGTAAAAGGCGATTTTATGTAAAATTCTTTTAATACTTTTAAAAACTGAAAAAAATGTAATTTTTGAAATTTTAGATGGAAAAAGTATATTGTAACATGAAAAAGTTGTTTTCTACAAAATGTGTTTAAACGTCCAAAAAGGTTAAAAATGGGTACTTTGTACAGTTTCAGGAAAAGAAAATGTATATAGTGTTTTTTTTCTTGTTTTTAATCAAAACATTGTAATCAATAGAAAAATATTAAAAAGTAACTTATGGTAAAAAACCATATTTTTTTCGTAAAAGAGATGGTTTTCATTTAAAAGTAGAAAATCTCCAAAAAACATTGAAAAAAGGTCATTTATGCAGTTTTAGAGAAAAAATATATATTATCGTAAAATAAGGATTAAAGCATAAAAAAAGGTATTTTGTTCAATTTTAGAGAAAAAAAATATTGTCGAGAAAAAGAATGTATTATTTTGGTTTTCTTCCACCAACAAATGAAAATATGAGAAAAACCTTGAAATAGGCACTTTTTAGTCAGAATTTTCTTCATTATTCAAATTGCATATATTATACTTGTAAAAAGGGGTTTTGTTTAAAATGCCGAAACACTTTTAAAAACGTTCAAAAACACGTCATTTATGATTTTTTTTCAAGAAAAAAGTATATTTTTGCAATATTCGGTGTTTTTTGTTTATTTCTTGATGAAAACAATGAAATAAGCAGAAAATCACCGAAAAATTTACTCTTTCGGTGAAAAGAAACTATTTTCGTGAAATGGCATATATTCCTTTTTTCTGAACTAAAAAAAAAAGATGGTCTTTGTTAGATAAGATGTTAATTCTCCTAAAAACGCTGGAAAGGGGATAATTTATGCAATTTTTAGAGAAAAAAATTTAATTGCCATGAAACTTGATATATTTCTTGATTTATCCTTCATTTTCATTGAAAACATGAAAATGAAAAGAAAAAACACTGAAAATCCTTTTTTCTTAAAGAAATATATATTTTTTCTTTGAAATGGCTTGTATTACATTTAATGTACCATGAAAAAGGGATTTTCTACAAAATGTTCTTAAAACCTATAAAAAGGTTTAAATAGTACCCTATTTAAACAAAAAATATATATGTTGTCGTCAAATAAGGATAAAAGCATAAAATAAGACAGTTTGTGCAATTTTAGAGAAAAAAAAATATTGTCAAGAGAAAGATTGTAATTTTTTGTTTTCTTCTACCAACAAATTAAAATATGAAAAAACCTTGAAAAAAGCACTTTTTAGGCAGAATTTTCTTTTTTATTCAAATTGCATGAATTATACTTATAAAAGGGGATTTTGTTTAAAATGCCGTTAATACTCCTAAAAACGTTGAAAAACACGTCATTTATGATTGTTTTCAGAAAAAAAGTATATTGCGGCAATATTTAGTGTTTTTTGTTTATTTTTTTATGAAAACAATGAAATAAGCAGAAAATCATCGAAAAATTAACTTTTTCGTTAAAAAGAAACTTTTTTCGTGAAATGGCATATATTCCTTTTTCTGAACTAAAAAAAAAGATTGTCTTTCTTAGAAAAGATGTTAGTTTTCCTAAAAACGCTGGAAAGGTAATAATTTATGCAATTTGGCGAGAAAAAAATGAATTGCCATAAAAAGTTAACATATTTCTTGCTTTTTTCTTTATTTTCATTCAAAACATGGAAATGAAATGAAAAAACACTGAAAAATCCTTTTTCTTAAAATAATATATATTTTTTCCTTGAAATGGCTTGTATTTTATTATATGTAACATGAAAAAAGGATTTTCATCAAAATGTTAAAATTATTGAAAAGGTTTAAATAGTTAGTTCATGTAACTATAAAGAAAAAACAAAACAATATAGCGTATTGTTCATGTTTTTAATTAAAACATTGAAATTCAAAAAAATTACAAAAAACTCACTTTTGGAGCTTTTAGCTCCAAAAGTGAGTTTTTCTGTAATTTTTTCTTTAAGGGAAGATTGATTTGTCATAAAAATATTGTAAAACCTTAAAAAACGTTGAAAAATGGATAATTCAAATCGCATATGTTATACTTGTAAAAGGCGGCTATATGTAAAATGTTGTTAATACTTTTAAAAATTGAAAAAAACGTAATTTATGAAATTTTAGATGGAAAAAGTATATTGTAACATGAAAAAGTTGTGTGCTAGAAAATGTGTTTAAACGTCCAAAAAAGTTAAAAATGGGTACTTTCTACAGTTTCAGAAAAAGAAAATGTATATATTGTTTATTTTCTTGTTTTTAATCAAAATATTGAAATCAATAGAAAACTATTAAATAGTAACTTTTGGTAAAACATTTTTTTTTTCGAAAAAGAGATGGTTTATCTTTAAAAGTAGAAAATCTCCAAAAAACATTGAAAAAAGGTCATTTATGCAGTTTTAGAGAAAAAAATGTATTATCGTAAAATAAGGATTAAAGCATAAAAAAAAGTATTTTGTTCAATTTTAGAGAAAAAAAAATATTGTCGAGAAAAAGAATGTATTGTTTTTGTTTTCTTCCACCAACAAATGAAAATATGAGAAAAACCTTTAAATAGGCACTTTTTAGGCAGAATTTTGTTTAAAATGCCGAAATACTTTTAAAAACGTTGAAAAACACGTCATTTATGATTTTTTTTTATGAAAAAAGTATATTGTTGCAATATTCGGTGTTTTTTGTTTATTTCTTGATGAAAACAATGAAATAAGCAGAAAAACACCGAAAATTTTACTTTTTCGATAAAATGAAACAATTTTCGTGAAATGGCATACATTCCTTTTTTTCTGAACTAAAAAAAAAAAAGATGTTCTTTGCTAGATAAGATGTTAATTCTCCTAAAAACGCGGGAAAGGGGATAATTTATGCAATTTTGAGAGAAAAAAATTAATTGCCATGAAAACCTGATATATTTCTTGCTTTATCCTTCATTGTCATTCAAAACATGAAAATGAAAAGAAAAAACACTGAAAAATCCTTTTTTCTTAAAGAAATATATATTTTTCTTTGAAATGGCTTGTATTACATTTTATGTAACATGAAAAAGGGATTTTCTACAAAATGTTGTTAAAACCAACACAGAGGTTTAAATAGTACCCTATTTAAATAAAATATATATATATATATATTGTCGTCAAATAAGGATAAAAGTATAAAAATAGGCAGTTTGTGCAATTTTAGAGAAAAATAAATATTCTCAAGAGAAAGAATGTATTTTTTTGGTTTTCTTCCACAAACAAATTAAAATATGAAAAAACCTTGAAAAAGGCACTTTTTAGGCAGAATTTTTCTTCTTTATTAAAATTGCATGAATTATACTTGTAAAAGGGGATTTTGTTTAAAATGCCGTTAATACGCCTAAAAACGTTGAAAAACACGTCATTTATGATTTTTTCAGAAAAAAAGTATATTGCTCCAATATTTAGTGTTTTTTGTTTATTTTTTATGATAACAATGAAATAAGAATTCTCCTAAAAACTCTGGAAAGATGATAATTTATGCAATTTTGCGAGAAAAAAATGAATTGCCATGAAAAGTTAACATATTTCTTGCTTTTTTCTTCATTTTCATTCAAAACATGGAAATGAAATTATAAAACACTGAAAAATCCTTTTTCTTAAAGAAATATATATTTTTTCCTTGAAATGGCTTGTATTTTATTTTATGTAACATGAAAAAGGGATTTTCTTCAAAATGTTAAAATTATTGAAAAGGTTTAAATAGGTGGTTCATGTAACTATAAAGAGAAAAACAAAACAATATAGCGTATTGTTCATGTTTTTAATTAAAACATAGAAATTCAAAAAAATTACTGAAAACTCACTTTTAGAGCTAAAAACATACTTTTTTTTTTAAGGGAAGATTGATTTGTCATAAAAAGATTGTAAAACCCTTAAAAACATTGGAAAGTGGATAATTCAAATCGCATATGTTATACTTGTAAAAGGCGATTTTATGTAAAATGCTGTTAATACTTTTAAAAACTGAAAAAAATGTAATTTTTGAAATTTTAGAAGGAAAAAGTATATTGTAACATGAAAAAGTTGTTTTCTACAAAATGTGTTTAAACGTCCAAAAAGGTTAAAAATGGGTACTTTGTACAGTTTCAGGAAAAGAAAATGTATATAGTGTTTATTGTCTTGTTTTTAATCAAAATATTGAAATCAACAGAAAACTATTAAAAAGTAACTTTTGGTAAAAAACCATATTTTTTTTCGTAAAAGAGATGGTTTTCCTTTAAAAGTAGAAAATCTTCAAAAAACATTGAAAAAAAGGTCATTTATGCAATTTTAGAGAAAAAAATATATATTATCGTAAAATAAGGATTAAAGCATAAAAAAAGGTATTTCGTTCAATTTTAGAGAAAAAAAATATTGTCGAGAAAAAGAATGTATTATTTTGGTTTTCTTCCGCCAACAAATGAAAATATGAGAAAAACCTTGAAATAGGCACTTTTTAGTCAGAATTTTCTTCTTTATTCAAACTGCATATATTATACTTGTAAAAGGGGGTTTTGTTTAAAATGCCGAAATACTTTTAAAAACGTTCAAAAACACGTCATTTATGATTTTTTTCAAGAAAAAAGTATATTTTTGCAATATTCGGTGTTTTTTCTTTATTTCTTGATGAAAGCAATGAAATAAGCAGAAAATCACCGAAAAATTTACTCTTTCGGTGAAAAGAAACTATTTTCGTGAAATGGCATATATTCCTCTTTTCTGAACTAAAAAAAAAAAGATGGTCTTTGTTAGATAAGATGTTAATTCTCCTAAAAACTCTGGAAAGGGGATAATTTATGCAATTTTTAGAGAAAAAAAATTAATTGCAATGAAACTTAATATATTTCTTGATTTATCCTTCATTTTCATTCAAAACATGAAAATGAAAAGAAAAAACACTGAAAATCCTTTTTTCTTAAAGAAATATATATTTTTCTTTGAAATGGTTTGTATTACATTTAATGTACCATGAAAAAGGGATTTTCTACAAAATGTTCTTAAAACCAATAAAAAGGTTTAATTAGTACCCTATTTAAACAAAAAATATATATATTGTCGTCAAATAAGGATAAAAGCATAAAAATAGGCAGTTTGTTCAATTTTAGAGAAAAAAAAATATTGTCAAGAGAAAGAATGTAATTTTTTGGTTTTCTTCTACCAACAAATTAAAATATGAAAAA
Source organism: Callinectes sapidus (assembly GCA_020233015.1). Classification (NCBI taxonomy): domain Eukaryota; kingdom Metazoa; phylum Arthropoda; class Malacostraca; order Decapoda; family Portunidae; genus Callinectes; species Callinectes sapidus. The sequence goes on along the minus strand of CM035223.1, from coordinate 23,691,875 downwards.
AACTTTGAAAAAGGCACTTTTTAGGCAGAATTTTCTTCTTTATTCAAATTGTATGAATTATACTTGTAAAAGGGGATTTTGTTTAAAATGCCATTAATTCTCCTAAAAACGTTGAGAAACACGTCATTTATGATTTTTTTCAGAAAAAAAGTATATTGCTCCAATATTTAGTGTTTTTTGTTTATTTTTTTATGAAAACAATGAAATAAGCATAAAATCATCGAAAAATTAACTTTTTCGTTGAAAAGAAACTTTTTTCGTGAAATGGCATATATTCCTTTTTCTGAACTAAAACAAAAGATTGTCTTTCTTAGAAAATATGTTAATTTTCCTAAAAACGCTGGAAAAATAATAATTTATGCAATTTGGCGAGAAAAAAATGAATTGCCATGAAAAGTTAACATATTTCTTGCTTTTTTCTTTATTTTCATTCAAAACATGGAAATGAAATGAAAAAACACTGAAAAATCCTTTTTCTTAAAATAATATATATTTTTTCCTTGAAATGGCTTGTATTTTATTTTATGTAACATGAAAAGAGGATCTTCATCAAAATGTTAAAATTATTCAAAAGGTTTAAATAGGTAGTTCATGTAACTATAAAGAGAAAAACAAAACAGTATAGCGTATTGTTCATGTTTTTAATTAAAACATTGAAATTCAAAAAAATTACAGAAAAACTCACTTTTGGAGCTAAAAGCTCCAAAAGTGAGTTTTTCTGTAATTTTTTTTTTAAGGGAAGATTCATTTGTCATAAAAATATTGTAAAACCTTAAAAAACGTTGAAAAATGGATAATTCAAATCGCATATGTTATACTTGTAAAAGGCGGTTTTATGTAAAATGCTGTTAATACTTTTAAAAACTGAAAAAAACGAAATTTATGAAATTTTAGATGGAAAAAGTATATTGTAACATGAAAAAGTTGTTTGCTACAAAATGTGTTTAAACGTCCAAAAAAGTTAAAAATGGGTACTTTCTACAGTTTCAGAAAAAGAAAATGTATATATTGTTTATATTCTTGTTTTTAATCAAAACACTGAAATCAATAGAAAACTATTAAAAAGTAACTTTTGGTAAAACATTTTTTTTTTTCGAAAAAGAGATGGTTTTCCTTTAAAAGTAGAAAATCCCCAAAAAAACATTGAAAAAAAGGTCATTTATGCAGTTTTAGAGAAAAAAATGTATTATCGTAAAATAAGGATTAAAGCATAAAAAAAAGTATTTTGTTCAATTTTAGAGAAAAAAAAATATTGTCGAAAAAAGAATGTATTTTTTTGGTTTTCTTCCACCAACAAATGAAAATATGAGAAAAACCTTGAAATAGGCACTTTTTAGGCAAAATTTTGTTTAAAATGCCGAAATACTTTTAAAAACGTTGAAAAACACGTCATTTATGATTTTTTTTAGGAAAAAAGTATATTGTTGCAATATTCGGTGTTTTTTGTTTATTTCTTGATGAAAACAATGAAATAAGCAGAGAATCACCGAAAAAATTACTTTTTCGATGAAAAGAAACAATTTTCGTGAAATGGCATACATTCCTTTTTCTGAACTAAAAAAAAAAAAGATGATCTTTGTTAGATAAGATGTTAATTCTCCTAAAAACGCGGGAAAGGGGATAATTTATGCAATTTTGAGAGAAAAAAGTTAATTGCCATGAAAACTTTATATATTTCTTGCTTTATTTTTCATTGTCATTCAAAACATGAAAATGAAAAGAAAATCACTGAAAAATCCTTTTATCTTAAAGAAATATATATATTTTCTTTGAAATGGCTTGTATTACATTTTATGTAACATGAAAAAGGTATTTTCTACAAAATGTTGTTAAAACCAATAAAAAGGATTAAATAGTACCTTATTTAAACAAAAAATATATATATTGTCGTCAAATAAGGCTAAAAGCATAAAAATAGGCAGTTTGTGCAATTTTAGAAAAAAAATATATTGTAAAGAGAAAGAATGTATTTTTTTTGGTTTTCTTCCACCAACAAATTAAAATATGAAAAAAAAAACTTAAAAAAGGCACTTTTTAGGCAGAATTATCTTCTTTATTCAAATTGCATGAATTATACTTGTAAAAGGGGATTTTGTTTAAAATGCCGTTAATACTTCTAAAAATGTTGAAAAGCACGTCATTTATGATTTTTGCAGAAAAAAAGTATATTGCTCCAATATTTAGTGTTTTTTGTTTATTTTTTTATGAAAACAATGAAATAAGCAGAAAATCATCGAAAAATTCACTTTTTCGTTGAAAAAAAACTTTTTTCGTTAAATGGCATATATTCCTTTTTTTGAACTAAAAAAAAGATTGTCTTTCTTAGATAAGATGTTAGTTCTCCTAAAAACGCCGGAAAGGGGATAATTTATGCAATTTTTTTGAGAAAAAAATGAATTGCCATGAAAAGTTAACATATTTCTAGCTTTTTTCTTTATTTTCTTAAAAAACATGGAAATGAAATGAAAAAACACTGAAAAATTCTTTTTCTTAAAGAAATATATATTTTTTCCTTGAAATGGCTTGTATTTTTTTTATGTAACATGAAAAAGGGATTTTCTTCAAAATGTTAAAATTATTGAAAAGGTTTAAATAGGTAGTTCATGTAAATATAAAGAGAAAAACAAAACAATATAGCGTATTGTTCATGTTTTTAATCAAAACATGGAAATTCAAAAAAATTTCTGAAAAACTCACTTTTGGAGGTAAAAACATACTTTTTTTTAAGGAAAGATTGATTTGTCATAAAAAGATTGTAAAACCCTTAAAAACGTTGAAAAATGGATAATTCAAATTGAATATGTTATACTTGTATAAGGCTGTTTTATGTAAAATGCTGTTAATACTTTTAAAAACTGAAAAAAAATGTAATTTATGAAATTTTAGATGGAAAAAGTATATTGTAACATGAAAAAGTTGTTTTCTACAAAATGTGTTTAAACGTCCAAAAAGGTTAAAAATGGGTACTTTGTACAGTTTCTGAAAAAGAAAATGTATATTGTGTTTAATTTCTTGTTTTTAATCAAAACATTGAAATCAATAGAAAACTATTAAAAAGTAACTTTTGGTAAAAAACCATATTTTTTTCGTAAAAGGGATGGTTTTCCTTTAAAAGTAGAAAATCTCCAAAAAACATTGAAAAAAAGGTCATTTATACAGTTTTAGAGAAAAAAAATATATTATCGTAAAATAAGGATTAAAGCATAAAAAAAGGTATTTTGTTCAATTTTAGAGAAAAAAAATATTGTCGAGAAAAAGAATGTATTGTTTTGGTTTTCTTCCACCAACAAATGAAAATATGAGAAAAACCTCTGAATAGGCACTTTTTAGGCAGAATTTTCTTCTTTATTCAAATTGCATATATTATACTTGTAAAAAGGGGTTTTGTTTAAAATGCCGAAATACTTTTAAAAACGTTAAAAAACACGTCATTTATGATTTTTTTAAATAAAAAAGTATATTGTTGCAATATTCGGTGTTTTTTGTTTATTTCTTGATGAAAGCAGTGAAATAAGCAGAAAATCACCGAAAAAATGACTTTTTCGGTGAAAAGAAACTATTTTCGTGAAATAGCATATATTCCTTTTTTCTGAACTAAAAAAAAAGATGGTCTTTGTTAGATAAGATGTTAATTCTCCTAAAAACGCTGGGAAGGGGATAATTTATGCAATTTTTAGAGAAAAAAAATTAATTGCCATGAAAACTTGATATACTTCTTGCTTTATCCTTCATTTTCATTCAAAACATGGAAATGAAAAGAAAAAACACTGAAAAATCCTTTTTTCTTAAAGAAATATATATTTTTTCTTTGAAATGGCTCGTGTTACATTTTATGTAACATGAAAAAGGGATTTTCTACAAAATGTTGTTAAAACCATTAAAAAGGTTTAAATAGTACCCTATTTAAACAAAAAAAAATATATATATTGTCGTCAAATATAGATAAAAGCATAAAAATAGGCAGTTTGTGCAATTTTAGAGAAAAAAATATATTTTCAAGAGAAAGAATGTATTTTTTTGGTTTTCTTCCACCAACAAATTAAAATATGAAAAAAAACCTTGAAAAAGGCACTTTTTAGGCAGAATTTTTTCTTTATTCAAATTGCATGAACTATACTTGTAAAAGGGGATTTTGATTAAAATGCCGTTAATACTCCTAAAAACGTTGAAAAACACGTCATTTATGATTTTTTCAGGAAAAAAAGTATATTGCGGCAATATTTAGTGTTTTTTGTTTATTTTTTTTATGAAAAAATGGAAATAAGCAGAAAATCATCGAAAAATTCACTTTTTCGTTGAAAACAAACTTTTTTCGTTAAATGGCATATATTCCTTTTTTTGAACTAAAAAAAAGATTGTCTTTCTTAGATAAGATGTTAGTTCTCCTAAAAACGCAGGAAAGGGGATAATTTATGCAATTTTGCGAGAAAAAAATGAATTGCCATGAAAATTTAACATATTTCTTGCTTTTTTCATTATTTTCATTCAAGACATGGAAATGAAATGAAAAAACACTGAAAAATCCTTTTTCTTAAAGAAATGTATATTTTTTCCTTGAAATGGCTTGTAATTTTATTTTATGTAACATGAAAAAGGGATTTTCTTCAAAATGTTAAAATTATTGAAAAGGTTTAAATAGGTAGTTCATGTAACTATAAAGAGAAAAACAAAATAATATAGCGTATTGTTCATGTTTTTAATTAAAACATGGAAATTCAAAAAAATTACTGAAAAACTCATTTTGGAAGTAAAAACAAACTTCTTTTTTAAGGGAAGATTGATTTGTTATAAAAAGATTGTGAAACCCTTAAAAACGTTGAAAAATGGATAATTCAAATCGCATATGTTATACTTGTAAAGACGGTTTTATGTGAAATGCTGTTAATACTTTTAAAACCTGAAAAAAATGTAATTTATGAAATTTTAGATGGAAAAAGTATATTGTAACATGGAAAAGTTGTTTTCTACAAAATGTGTTTAAATGTCCAAAAAGGTTAAAAATGGGTACTTTGTACAGTTTCATAAAAAGAAAATGTATATAGTGTTTATTTTCTTGTTTTTAATCAAAGCATTGAAATCAATAGAAAACTATTAAAAAGTAACTTATGGTAAAAAAACATTTTTTTTTTCGTAATAGAGATGGTTTTCCTTTATAAGTAGAAAATCTCCAAAAAACATTGAAAAAAAGGTCATTTATGCAGTTTTAGAGAAAAAAAAATATTATCATAAAATAAGGATTAAAGCATAAAAAAAGGTATTTTGTTCAATTTTAGAGAAAAAAAATATTGTCGAGAAAAAGAATGTATTGTTTTGGTTTTCTTCCACCAACAAGTGAAAATATGAGAAAAACTTTTTTAGGCAGAATTTTCTTTTTTATTCAAATTGCATATATTATACTTGTAAAAGGGAGATTTGTTTAAAATGCCGAAATACTTTTAAAAACGTTGAAAAACACGTCATTTATGATTTTTTTCAGGAAAAAAGTATATTGTTGCAATATTCGGTGTTTTTTGTTTATTTCTTGATGAAAACAATGAAATAAGCAGAAAATCACCGAAAAATTTATTTTTTCGGTGTAAGGAAACTATTTTCGTGAAATGGCATATATTCCTTTTTTCTGAAATAAAAAAATAAGATGATCTTTCTTAGATAAGATGGTAATTCTCCTAAAAACGCTGAAAAGTGGATAATTTATGCAATTTTGAGAGAAAAATAAAATAATTGCCATGAAAACATGATATATTTCTTGCTTTATCCTTCATTTTCCATCAAAACATGAAAATGAAAAGAAAAAACACTGAAAAATCCTTTTTTCTTAAAGAAATATATATTTTTTCTTTGAAATGGCTTGTATTACATTTTATGTAACATGAAAAAGGGATTTTCTACAAAATGTTGTTAAAACCAATAAAAAGGTTTAAGTAGTACCCTATTTAAACAAAAAATATATATATTGTCGTCAAATAAGGATAAAAGCATAAAAATAGGCAGTTTGTGCAATTTTAGAGAAAAAAAAATATTGTCAAGAGAAAGAATTTTTTTTTAGGTTTTCTTCCACCAACAAATAAAAATATATAAAAAACCTTGAAAAATGCACTTTTTAGGCAGAATTTTCTTCATTATTCAAATTGCATTAATTATACTTGTAAAAGGAGATTTTGTTTAAAATGCCGTTAATACTCCTAAAAACGTTGAAAACCACGTCATTTATGATTTCTTCAGAAAAAAAGTATATTGCGGCAATATTTAGTGTTTTTTGTTTATTTTTTTTATGAAAACAATGAAATATGCAGAAAATCATCGAAAAATTCACTTTTTCGTTGAAAAGAAACTTTTTTCGTGAAATGGCATGTATTCCTTTTTTTGAACTAAAAAAAAAGATTGTCTTTCTTAGATAAGATGTTAGTTCTCCTAAAAACGCTGGAAAGGGGATTATTTATGCAATTTTGCGAGAAAAAAATGAATTGCCATGAAAAGTTAACATATTTCTTGCTTTTTTCATTATTTTCATTCAAAACATGGAAATGAAATGAAAAAAACACTGAAAAATCCTTTTTCTTAAAGAAATGTATATTTTTTCCTTGAAATGGCTTGTATTTTATTTTATGTAACATGAAAAAGGGATTTTCTTCAAAATGTTAAAATTATTGAAAAGGTTTAAATAGGTAGTTCATGTAACTATAAAGAGAAAAACAAAATAATATAGCGTATTGTTCATGTTTTTAATTAAAACATGGAAATTCAAAAAAAATTACTGAAAAACTCACTTTTGGAGGTAAAAACATACTTTTTTTTAAGGGAAGATTGATTTGTCATAAAAAGATTGTAAAACCCTTAAAAAAATTGAAAAATGGGTAATTCAAATCGCATATGTTATACTTGTAAAAAACGGTTTTATGTAAAATGCTGTTAATACTTTTAAAAACTGAAAAAAAATGTAATTTATGAAATTTTAGATGGAAAAAGTATATTGTAACATGAAAAAGTTGATTTCTACATAATGTGTTTAAACGTCCAAAAAGGTTAAAAATGGGTACTTTCTACAGTTTCAGAAAAAAAAAATGTATATAGTGTTTGTTTTCTTGTTTTTCATCAAAACATTGAAATCAATAGAAAACTATTAAAAAGTAACTTTTGGTAAAAAAAAACATTTTTTTTTTCTTAAAAGAGATGGTTTTCCTTTAAAAGTAGAAAATCTCCAAAAACATTGAAGAAAAGGTCATTTATGCAGTTTTAGAGAAAAAAAAATATTATCGTAAAATAAGGATTAAAGAATAAAAAAAGGTATTTTGTTCAATTTTAGAGAAAAAAAAATATTGTCCAGAAAAAGAATGTATTGTTTTGGTTTTCTTCCACCAACAAATGAAAATATGAGAAAAACATTGAAATAGGCACTTTTTAGGCAGAATTTTCTTCTTTATTCAAATTGCATACATTATACTTGTAAAAGGGGTTTTTGTTTAAAATGCCGAAATACATTTGAAAACGTTGAAAAACACGTCATTTATGATTTTTTTCAGGTAAAAAGTATATTGTTGCAATATTCGGTGTTTTTTGTTTATTTCTTCATGAAAGCAATGAAATAAGCAGAAAATCACCGAAAAATTTACTTTTTCGGTGAAAAGAAACTATTTTCGTGAAATGGCATATATTCCTTTTGTCAGAACTAAAAAAAAGATGGTCTTTGTTAGATAAGATGTTAATTCTACTAAAAACGCTGGAACGGGGATAATTTATGCAATTTTGAGAGAAAAAAAATTAATTCCCATGAAAACTTGATATATTTCTTGCTTTATCCTTCATTTTCATTCAAAACAATAAAATGAAAAGAAAAAACACTGAAAAATCCTTTTTTCTTAAAGAAATATATATTTTTTCTTTGAAATGGCTTGTATTACATTTTATGTAACATGAAAAAGGGATTTTCTACAAAATGTTGTTAAAACCAATAAAAAGATTTAAATAGTACCCTATTTAAAAAAAAATATATATATATTGTCGTCAAATAAGGATAAAAGCATAAAAATAGGCAGTTTGTGCAATTTTAGAGAAAAAAAAAATATTGTCAAGATAAAGAATGTATTTTTTTGGTTTTCCTCCACCAACAAATTAAAATATGAAAAAAACCTTGAAAAAGGCACTTTTTAGGCAGAATTTTCTTCTTTATTCAAATTGCATGAATTATAATTGTAAAAAAAATATTTTGTTTAAAATGACGTTAATACTCCTAAAAACGTTGAAAAACATGTCATTTATGTTTTTTCAGAAAAAAAAGTATATTGCGGCAATATTTAGTGTTTTTTGTTCATTTTTTTTATGAAAACAATGAAATAAGCAGAAAATCATCGAAAAATTCACTTTTTCGTTGAAAAGAAACCTTTTTCGCTAAATGGCATAAATTCCTTTTTCTGAACTAAAAAAAAAGATTGTCTTTCTTATATAAGATGTTAGTTCTCCTAAAAACGCTGGAAAGGGGATAATTTATGCAATTTTGCGAGAAAAAAATGAATTGCCATGAAAAGTTAACATATTTTTTGCTTTTTTCTTTATTTTCTTTCAAAACATGGAAATGAAATGAAAAAACACTGAAAAATCCTTTTTCTTAAAGAAATATATATTTTTCCTTGAAATGGCTTGTATTTTATTTTATGTAACATGAAAAAGGGATTTTCTTTCAAAATGTTAAAATTATTGAAAAGGTTTAAATAGGTAGTTCATGTAAATATAAAGAGAAAAACAACACAATATAGGGTATTGTTCATGTTTTTATTTAAAACATGGAAATTCAAAAAAATTACTGAAAAACTCACTTTTCGAGGTAAAAGCAAACTTCTTTTTTAAGGAAACATTGATTTGTCATAAAAAGATTGTGAAACCCTTAAAAACGTTGAAAAATGGATAATTCAAATCGCATATGTTATACTTGTAAAAGGCGGTTGTATGTAAAATGCTGTTAATATTTTTAAAAACTGAAAAAAATGTAATTTATAAAATTTTAGATGGAAAAAGTATATTGCATCATGAAAAAATTGTTTTCTACAAAATGTGTTTAAACGTCCAAAAAGGTTAAAAATGGGTATTTTGTACACTTTCAGAAAAAGAAAATGTATATAGTGTTTATTTTCCTTTTTTTAATCAAAACATTGAAATCAATAGAAAACTATTTAAAAGTAACTTTTGGTAAAAAAAACATTTTTTTTTTCGAAAAAGAGATGGTTTTCCTTTAAAAGTAGAAAATCTCCAAAAAACATAGAAAAAAAGGTCATTTATGCAGTTTTAGAGAAAAAAAAATATTATCGTAAAATAAGGATTAAAGCATAAAAAAAGGTATTTTGTTCAATTTTAGAGAAAAAAAATTATTGTCGAGAAAAAGAATGTATTGTTATGGTTTTCTTCCACTTACAAATGAATATATGAGAAAAACCTTGAAATAGGCACTTTTTAGGCAGAATTTTCTTCTTTATTCAAATTGCATATAATATACTTGTAAAAAGGGGTTTTGTTTAAAATGCGGAAATACTTTTAAAAACGTTCAAAAACACGTCATTTATATTTTTTTCAAGAAAAAAGTATATTGTTGCAATATTCGGTGTTTTTTGTTTATTTCTTGATGAAAGCAATGAAATAACCAGAAAATAACTGAAAAATTTACTTTTTCGGTGAAAAGGAACTATTTTCGTGAAATGGCATATATTCCTTTTTTTCTGAACTAAAAAAAAAAGATGATCTTTGTTAGATAAGATGTTAATTCTCCTAAAAACGCTGGAAAGGGGATAATTTATGCAATTTTGAGAGAAAAAAAATTAATTGCCATGAAAACTTGATATATTTCTTGCTTTATCCTTCATTGTCATTGAAAACATGAAAAAGAAAAGAAAAAACACTGAAAAATTCTTTTTTCTTAAAGAAATATATATTTTTCTTTGAAATGGCTAGTATTACATTTTATGTAACATGAAAAAGGGATTTTCTACAAAATGTTGTTAAAACCAACAAAGAGGTTTAAATAGTACCCTATTTAAAAAAATATATATATATTGTCGTTAAATAAGGATAAAAGCATAAAAATAGGCAGTTTGTGCAATTTTAGAGAAAAATAAATATTATCAAGAGAAAGAATGTATTTTTTTGGTTTTCTTCCACAAACAAATTAAAATGTGAAAAAAAACTTGAAAAAGGCACTTTTTAGGCAGAATTTTCTTCTTTATTAAAATAACATGAATTATACTTGTAAAAGGGGATTTTGTTTAAAATGCCGTTAATACGCCTAAAAACGTTGAAAAACACGTCATTTATTATTTTTTTCAGAAAAAAGTATATTGCTCCAATATTTAGTGTTTTTTGTTTATTTTTTTATGATAACAATGAAATACGCAGAAAATCATCGAAAAATTCACTTTTTCGTTGAAAAGAAACCTTTTTCGTTAAATGGCATATTTTCCTTTTTCTGAACTAAAAAAAAAGATTGTCTTTCTTATATAAGATGTTAGTTCTCTTAAAAACGCTGGAAAGGGGATAATTTATGCAATTTTGCGAGAAAAAAATGAATTGCCATGAAAAGTTAACATATTTTTTGTTTTTTTCTTTATTTTCTTTCAAAACATGGAAATGAAATTAAAAAACACTGAAAAATCCTTTTTCTTAAAGAAATATATATTTTTTCCTTGAAATGGCTTGTATTTTATTTTATGTAACATGAAAAAGGGATTTTCTTTAAAATGTTAAAATTATTGAAAAGGTTTAAATAGGTAGTTCATGTAAATATAAAGAGAAAAACAACACAATATAGGGTATTGTTCATGTTTTTATTTAAAACATGGAAATTCAAAAAAATTACTGAAAAACTCACTTTTCGAGGTAAAAGCAAACTTCTTTTTTAAGGAAACATTGATTTGTCATAAAAAGATTGTAAAACCCTTAAAAACGTTGAAAAATGGATAATTCAAATCGCATATGTTATACTTGTAAAAGGCGGTTATATGTAAAATGCTGTTAATATTTTTAAAAACTGAAAAAAATGTAATTTATGAAATTTTAAATGGAAAAAGTATATTGCATCATGAAAAAATTGTTTTCTACAAAATGTGTTTAAACGTCCAAAAAAGGTTAAAAATGGGTATTTTGTACACTTTCAGAAAAAGAAAATGTATATAGTGTTTATTTTCCTTTTTTTAATCAAAACATTGAAATCAATAGAAAACTATTTAAAAGTAACTTTTGGTAAAAAAAACATTTTTTTTCGAAAAAGAGATGGTTTTCCTTTAAAAGTAGAAAATCTCCAAAAAACATTGAAAAAAAAGGTCATTTATGCAGTTTTAGAGAAAAAAAAATATTATCGTAAAATAAGGATTAAAGCATAAAAAAAGGTATTTTGTTCAATTTTAGAGAAATAAAATTATTGTCGAGAAAAAGAATGTATTGTTATGGTTTTCTTCCACCAACAAATGAATATATGAGAAAAACCTTGAAATAGGCACTTTTTAGGCAGAATTTTCTTCTTTATTCAAATTGCATATAATATACTTGTAAAAAGGGGTTTTGTTTAAAATGCGGAAATACTTTTAAAAACGTTCAAAAACACGTCATTTATATTTTTTTCAAGAAAAAAGTATATTGTTGCAATATTCGGTGTTTTTTGTTTATTTCTTGATGAAAGCAATGAAATAAGCAGAAAATCACTGAAAAATTTATTTTTTCGGTGAAAAGGAACTATTTTCGTGAAATGGCATATATTCCTTTTTTTCTGAACTAAAAAAAAAAGATGATCTTTGTTAGATAAGATGTTAATTCTCCTAAAAACGCTGGAAAGGGGATAATTTATGCAATTTTGAGAGAAAAAAAATTAATTGCCATGAAAACTTGATATATTTCTTGCTTTATCCTTCATTGTCATTGAAAACATGAAAATGAAAAGAAAAAACACTGAAAAATTCTTTTTTCTTAAAGAAATATATTTTTTTCTTTGAAATGGCTAGTATTACATTTTATGTAACATGAAAAAGGGATTTTCTACAAAATGTTGTTAAAACCAACAAAGAGGTTTAAATAGTACCCTATTTAAAAAAAATATATATATTGTCGTCAAATAAGGATAAAAGCATAAAAATAGGCAGTTTGTGCAATTTTAGAGAAAAATAAATATTATCAAGAGAAAGAATGTATTTTTTTGGTTTTCTTCCACAAACAAATTAAAATGTGAAAAAAACCTTGAAAAAGGCACTTTTTAGGCAGAATTTTCTTCTTTATTAAAATAACATGAATTATACTTGTAAAAGGGGATTTTGTTTAAAATGCCGTTAATACGCCTAAAAACGTTGAAAAACACGTCATTTATGATTTTTTTCAGAAAAAAAGTATATTGCTCCAATATTTAGTGTTTTTTGTTAATTTTTTTATGATAACAATGAAATACGCAGAAAATCATCGAAAAATTCACTTTTTCGTTGAAAAGAAACTTTTTTCGTAAAATGGCATATATTCCTTTTTTTTAACTAAAAAAAAAATTGTCTTTCTTAGATAAGATGTTAATTCTCCTAAAAACTTTAGAAAGATGATAATTTATGCAATTTTGCGAGAAAAAAATGAATTGCCATGAAAAGTTAACATATTTCTTGCTTTTTTCATCATTTTCATTCAAAACATGGAAATGAAATTATAAAATACTGAAAAATCCTTTTTCTTAAAGAAATATATATTTTTTCCTTGAAATGGCTTGTATTTTATTTTATGTAACATGAAAAAGGGATTTTCTTCAAAATGTTAAAATTATTGAAAAGGTTTAAATAGGTGGTTCATGTAACTATAAAGAGAAAAACAAAACAATATAGCGTATTGTTCATGTTTTTGATTAAAACATAGAAATTCAAAAAAACTACTGAAAACTCACTTTTGGAGGTAAAAACATATTTTTTTTTTAAGAGAAGATTGATTTGTCATAAAAAGATTGTAAAATCCTTAAAAACATTGGAAAATGGATAATTCAAATCGCATATGTTATACTTGTAAAAGGCGATTTTATGTGAAATGCTGTTAATACTTTTAAAAACTGAAAAAAATGTAATTTTTGAAATTTTAGATGGAAAAAGTATATTGTAACATGAAAAAGTTGTTTTCTACAAAATGTGGTTAAACGTCCAAAAAGGTTAAAAATGGGTACTTTGTAAAGTTTCAGGAAAAGAAAATGTATATAGTGTTTTTTTTCTTGTTTTTAATCAAAACATTGTAATCAATAGAAAACTATTAAAAAGTAACTTATGGTAAAAAACCATATTTTTTTCGTAAAAGATATGGTTTTCATTTAAAAGTAGAAAATCTCCAAAAAACATTAAAAAAAGGTCATTTATGCAGTTTTAGAGAAAAAATATATATTATCGTAAAATAAGGATTAAAGCATAAAAAAGGTATTTTGTTCAATTTTAGAGAAAAAAAATATTGTCGAGAAAAAGAATGTATTATTTTGGTTTTCTTCCACCAACAAATGAAAATATGAGAAAAACCTTGAAATAGGCACTTTTTAGTCAGAATTTTCCTCATTATTCAAATTGCATATATTATACTTGTAAAAAGGGGTTTTGTTTAAAATGCCGAAACACTTTTAAAAACGTTCAAAAACACGTCATTTATGATTTTTTTTCAAGAAAAAAGTATATTTTTGCAATATTCGTTTTTTTTTTGTTTATTTCTTGATGAAAACAATGAAATAAGCAGAAAATCACCGAAAAATTTACTCTTTCGGTGAAAAGAAACTATTTTCGTGAAATGGCATATATTCCTTTTTTCTGAACTAAAAAAAAAAGATGGTCTTTGTTAGATAAGATGTTAATTCTCCTAAAAACGCTGGAAAGGGGATAATTTATGCAATTTTTAGAGAAAAAAATTTAATTGCCATGAAACTTGATATATTTCTTGATTTATCCTTCATTTTCATTGAAAACATGAAAATGAAAAGAAAAAACACTGAAAATCCTTTTTTCTTAAAGAAATATATATTTTATCTTTGAAATGGCTTGTATTACATTTAATGTACCATAAAAAAGGGATTTTCTACAAAATGTTCTTAAAACCTATAAAAAGGTTTAAGAAGTACCTTATTTAAACAAAAAATATATATGTTGTCGTCAAATAAGGATAAAAGCATAAAAATAGACAGTTTGTGCAATTTTAGAGAAAAAAAAATATTGTCAAGAGAAAGAATGTAATTTTTTGGTTTTCTTCTACCAAGAAATTAAAATATGAAAAAACCTTGAAAAAAGCACTTTTTAGGCAGAATTTTCTTTTTTATTCAAATTGCATGAATTATACTTATAAAAGGGGATTTTGTTTAAAATGCCGTTAATACTCTTAAAAACGTTGAAAAACACGTCATTTATGATTGTTTTCAGAAAAAAAGTATATTGCGGCAATATTTAGTGTTTTTTGTTTATTTTTTTATGAAAACAATGAAATAAGCAGAAAATCATCGAAAAATTAACTTTTTCGTTAAAAAGAAACTTTTTTCGTGAAATGGCATATATTCCTTTTTCTGAACTAAAAAAAAAGATTGTCTTTCTTAGAAAAGATGTTAGTTTTCCTAAAAACGCTGGAAAGGTAATAATTTATGCAATTTGGCGAGAAAAAAATGAATTGCCATAAAAAGTTAACATATTTCTTGCTTTTTTCTTTATTTTTATTCAAAACATGGAAATGAAATGAAAAAACACTGAAAAATCCTTTTTCTTAAAATAATATATATTTTTTCTTTGAAATGGCTTGTATTTTATTTCATGTAACATGAAAAAAGGATTTTCATCAAAATGTTAAAATTATTGAAAAGGTTTAAATAGGTAGTTCATGTAACTATAAAGAGAAAAACAAAACAATATAGCGTATTGTTCATGTTTTTAATTAAAACATTGAAATTCAAAAAAATTACAGAAAAACTCACTTTTGGAGCTTTTAGCTCCAAAAGTGAGTTTTTCTGTAATTTTTTTTTTAAGGGAAGATTGATTTGTCATAAAAATATTGTAAAACCTTAAAAAACGTTGAAAAATGGATAATTCAAATCGCATATGTTATACTTGTAAAAGGCGGCTTTATGTAAAATGTTGTTAATACTTTTAAAAACTGAAAAAAACGTAATTTATGAAATTTTAGATGGAAAAAATATATTGTAACATGAAAAAGTTGTGTGCTAGAAAATGTGTTTAAACGTCCAAAAAAGTTAAAAATGGGTACTTTCTACAGTTTCAGAAAAAGAAAATGTATATATTGTTTATTTTCTTGTTTTTAATCAAAATATTGAAATCAATAGAAAACTATTAAATAGTAACTTTTGGTAAAACATTTTTTTTTTCGAAAAAGAGATGGTTTATCTTTAAAAGTAGAAAATCTCCAAAAAACATTGAAAAAAGGTCATTTATGCAGTTTTAGAGAAAAAAATGTATTATCGTAAAATAAGGATTAAAGCATAAAAAAAGTATTTTGTTCAATTTTAGAGAAAAAAAAATATTGTCGAGAAAAAGAATGTATTGTTTTTGTTTTCTTCCACCAACAAATGAAAATATGAGAAAAACCTTGAAATAGGCACTTTTTAGGCAGAATTTTGTTTAAAATGCCGAAATACTTTTAAAAACGTTGAAAAACACGTCATTTATGATTTTTTTTAGGAAAAAAGTATATTGTTGCAATATTCGGTGGTTTTTGTTTATTTCTTGATGAAAACAATGAAATAAGCAGAAAATCACCGAAAAATTTACTTTTTCCATGAAATGAAACAATTTTCGTGAAATGGCATACATTCCATTTTCTGAACTAAAAAAAAAAAGATGATCTTTGTTAGATAAGATGTTAATTCTCCTAAAAACGCGGGAAAGGGGATAATTTATGCAATTTTGAGAGAAAAAAAATTAATTGCCATGAAAACTTGATATATTTCTTGCTTTATCCTTCATTGTCATTCAAAACATGAAAATGAAAAGAAAAAACACTGAAAAATCCTTTTTTCTTAAAGAAATATATATTTTTCTTTGAAATGGCTTGTATTACATTTTATGTAACATGAAAAAGGGATTTTCTACAAAATGTTGTTAAAACCAACACAGAGGTTTAAATAGTACCATATTTAAAAAAAATATATATATATATATTGTCGTCAAATAAGGATAAAAGTATAAAAATAGGCAGTTTGTGCAATTTTAGAGAAAAATAAATATTCTCAAGAGAAAGAATGTATTTTTTTGGTTTTCTTCCACAAACAAATTAAAATATGAAAAAAACCTTGAAAAAGGCACTTTTTTTCAGAAAAAAAGTATATTGCTCCAATATTTAGTGTTTTTTGTTTATTTTTTATGATAACAATGAAATAAGAATTCTCCTAAAAACTCTGGAAAGAATATAATTTATGCAATTTTGCGAGAAAAAAATGAATTGCCATGAAAAGTTAACATATTTCTTGCTTTTTTCTTCATATTCATTCAAAACATGGAAATGAAATTATAAAACACTGAAAAATCCTTTTTCTTAAAGAAATATATATTTTTTCCTTGAAATGGCTTGTATTTTATTTTATGTAACATGAAAAAGGGATTTTCTTCAAAATGTTAAAATTATTGAAAAATTTTAAATAGGTGGTTCATGTAACTATAAAGAGAAAAACAAAACAATATAGCTTATTGTTCATGTTTTTAATTAAAACATAGAAATTCAAAAAAAATTACTGAAAACTCACTTTTAGAGGTAAAAACATACTTTTTTTTTAAGGGAAGATTGATTTGTCATGAAAAGATTGTAAAACCCTTAAAAACATTGGAAAATCGATAATTCAAATGGCATATGCTATACTTGTAAAAGGCGATTTTATGTAAAATGCTGTTAATACTTTTAAAAACTGAAAAAAATGTAATTTTTGAAATTTTAGAAGGAAAAAGTATATTGTAACATGAAAAAGTTGTTTTCTACAAAATGTGTTTAAACGTCCAAAAAGGTTAGAAATGGGTACTTTGTACAGTTTCAGGAAAAGAAAATGTATATAGTGTTTATTTTCTTGTTTTTAATCAAAATATTGAAATCAACAGAAAACTATTAAAAAGTAACTTTTGGTAAAAAACCATATTTTTTTTCGTAAAAGAGATGGTTTTCCTTTAAAAGTAGAAAATCTCCAAAAAACAATGAAAAAAAGGTCATTTATGCAGTTTTAGAGAAAAAATATATATTATCGTAAAATAAGGATTAAAGCATAAAAAAAGGTATTTCGTTCAATTTTAGAGAAAAAAAATATTGTCGAGAAAAAGAATGTATTATTTTGGTTTTCTTCCGCCAACAAATGAAAATATGAGAAAAACCTTGAAATAGGCACTTTTTAGTCAGAATTTTCTTCTTTATTCAAACTGCATATATTATACTTGTAAAAGGGGGTTTTGTTTAAAATGCCGAAATACTTTTAAAAACGTTCAAAAACACGTCATTTATGATTTTTTTCAAGAAAAAAGTATATTTTTGCAATATTCGGTGTTTTTTCTTTATTTCTTGATGAAAGCAATGAAATAAGCAGAAAATCACCGAAAAATTTACTCTTTCGGTGAAAAGAAACTATTTTCGTGAAATGGCATATATTCCTCTTTTCTCAACTAAAAAAAAATGATGGTCTTTGTTAGATAAGATGTTAATTCTCCTAAAAACGCTGGAAAGGGGATAATTTATGCAATTTTTAGAGAAAAAAATTTAATTGCAATGAAACTTGATATATTTCTTGATTTATCCTTCATTTTCATTCAAAACATGAAAATGAAAAGAAAAAACACTGAAAATCCTTTTTTCTTAAAGAAATATATATTTTTCTTTGAAATGGCTTGTATTACATTTAATGTACCATGAAAAATGGATTTTCTACAAAATGTTCTTAAAACCAATAAAAAGGTTTAAATAGTACCCTATTTAAACAAAAAATCTATATATTGTCGTCAAATAAGGATAAAAGCATAAAAATAGGCAGTTTGTTCAATTTTAGAGAAAAAAAAAAATATTGTCAAGAGAAAGAATGTAATTTTTTGGTTTTCTTCTACCAACAAATTAAAATATGAAAAAAACCTTGAAAAAGGCACTTTTTAGGCAGAATTTTCTTCTTTATTCAAATTGTATGAATTATACTTGTAAAAGGGGATTTTGTTTAAAATGCCATTAATTCTCCTAAAAACGTTGAAAAACACGTCATTTATGATTTTTTTCAGAAAAAAAGTATATTGCTCCAATATTTAGTGTTTTTTGTTTATTTTTTTATGAAAACAATGAAATAAGCATAAAATTATCGAAAAATTAACTTTTTCGTTGAAAAGAAACTTTTTTCGTGAAATGGCACATATTCCTTTTTCTGAACTAAAACAAAAGATTGTCTTTCTTAGAAAATATGTTAATTTTCCTAAAAACGCTGGAAAAGTAATAATTTATGCAATTTGGCGAGAAAAAAATGAATTGCCATGAAAAGTTAACATATTTCTTGCTTTTTTCTTTATTTTCATTCAAAACATGGAAATGAAATGAAAAAACACTGAAAAATCCTTTTTCTTAAAATAATATATATTTTTTCCTTGAAATGTCTTGTATTTTATTTTATGTAACATGAAAAGAGGATTTTCATCAAAATGTTAAAATTATTGAAAAGGTTTAAATAGGTAGTTCATGTAACTATAAAGAGAAAAACAAAACAGTATAGCGTATTGTTCATGTTTTTAATTAAAACATTGAAATTCAAAAAAATTACAGAAAAACTCACTTTTGGAGCTAAATGCTCATTTATGATTTTTTTTAGGAAAAAAGTATATTGTTGCAATATTCGGTGTTTTTTGTTTATTTCTTGATGAAAACAATGAAATAAGCAGAGAATCACCGAAAAATTTACTTTTTCGATGAAAAGAAACAATTTTCGTGAAATGGCATACATTCCTTTTTTCTGAACTAAAAAAAAAAGATGATCTTTGTTAGATAAGATGTTAATTCTCCTAAAAACGCGGGAAAGGGGATAATTTATGCAATTTTGAGAGAAAAAAGTTAATTGCCATGAAAACTTTATATATTTCTTGCTTTATTTTTCATTGTCATTCAAAACATGAAAATGAAAAGAAAATCACTGAAAATTCCTTTTTTCTTAAAGAAATATATATTTTTTCTTTGAAATGGCTTGTATTACATTTTATGTAACATGAAAAAGGTATTTTCTACAAAATGTTGTTAAAACCAATAAAAAGGATTAAATAGTACCTTATTTAAACAAAAAATATATATATATTGTCGTCAAATAAGGCTAAAAGCATAAAAATAGGCAGTTTGTGCAATTTTAGAAAAAAAAAATATTGTAAAGAGAAAGAATGTATTTTTTTTGGTTTTCTTCCACCAACAAATTAAAATATGAAAAAAACCTTAAAAAAGGCACTTTTTAGGAAGAATTATTTTCTTTATTCAAATTGCATGAATTATACTTGTAAAAGGGGATTTTGTTTAAAATGCCGTTAATACTTCTAAAAATGTTGAAAAGCACGTCATTTATGATTTTTTCAGAAAAAAAGTATATTGCGGCAATATTTAGTGTTTTTTGTTTATTTTTTTATGAAAACAATGAAATAAGCAGAAAATCATCGAAAAATTCACTTTTTCGTTGAAAAAAAACTTTTTTCGTTAAATGCCATATATTCCTTTTTTTGAACAAAAAAAAAAAAAGATTGTCTTTCTTAGATAAGATGTTAGTTCTCCTAAAAACGCCGGAAAGGGGATAATTTATGCAATTTTGTGAGAAAAAAATGAATTGCCATGAAAAGTTAACATATTTCTAGCTTTTTTCTTTATTTTCTTAAAAAACATGGAAATGAAATGAAAAAACACTGAAAAATTCTTTTTCTTAAAGAAATATATATTTTTTCCTTGAAATGGCTTGTATTTTTTTTATGTAACATGAAAAAGGGATTTTCTTCAAAATGTTAAAATTATTGAAAAGGTTTAAATAGGTAGTTCATGTAACTATAAAGAGAAAAACAAAACAATATAGCGTATTGTTCATGTTTTTAATTAAAACATGGAAGTTCAAAAAAATTTCTGAAAAACTCACTTTTGGAGGTAAAAACATACTTTTTTTTAAGGAAAGATTGATTTGTCATAAAAAGATTGTAAAACCCTTAAAAACGTTGAAAAATGGATAATTCAAATTGCATATGTTATACTTGTATAAGGCTGTTTTATGTAAAATGCTGTTAATACTTTTAAAAACTGAAAAAAAATGTAATTTATGAAATTTTAGATGGAAAAAGTATATTGTAACATGAAAAAGTTGTTTTCTACAAAATGTGTTTAAACGTCCAAAAAGGTTAAAAATGGGTACTTTGTACAGTTTCTGAAAAAGAAAATGTATATAGTGTTTAATTTCTTGTTTTTAATCAAAACATTGAAATCAATAGAAAACTATTAAAAAGTAACTTTTGGTAAAAAAAACATATTTTTTGCGTAAAAGGGATGGTTTTCCTTTAAAAGTAGAAAATCTCCAAAAAACATTGAAAAAAAGGTCATTTATACAGTTTTAGAGAAAAAAAATATATTATCGTAAAATAAGGATTAAAGCATAAAAAAATGTATTTTGTTCAATTTTAGAGAAAAAAAATATTGTCGAGAAAAAGAATGTATTGTTTTGGTTTTCTTCCACCAACAAATGAAAATATGAGAAAAACCTTGGAATAGGCACTTTTTAGGCAGAATTTTCTTCTTTATTTAAATTGCATATATTATACTTGTAAAAAGGGGTTTTGTTTAAAATGCCGAAATACTTTTAAAAACGTTGAAAAACACGTCATTTATGATTTTTTTCAGGAAAAAAGTATATTGTTGCAATATTCGGTGT
Source organism: Callinectes sapidus (assembly GCA_020233015.1). Taxonomy (NCBI): domain Eukaryota; kingdom Metazoa; phylum Arthropoda; class Malacostraca; order Decapoda; family Portunidae; genus Callinectes; species Callinectes sapidus. Next base: position 23,671,021 of record CM035223.1, on the reverse strand, counting down.
TTTTTGTTTATTTCTTGATGAAAGCAATGAAATAAGCAGAAAATCACCGAAAAAATGACTTTTTCGGTGAAAAGAAACTATTTTCGTGAAATAGCATATATTCCTTTTTTCT
>CM035223.1:23651800-23664641 GCA_020233015.1 Callinectes sapidus | reverse complement strand
ACGTTTTTAGGAGTATTATCGGCATTTTAAACAAAACACCATTTTACAAGTATAATATATGCAATTTGAATAAAAAAGAAAATTCTGCCTAAAAAGGTTTTTCTCATATTTTCACTTGTTGGTGGAAGAAAACCAAAACAATACATTCTTTTTCTCGACAATATTTTTTTTCTCTAAAATTGAACAAAATACCTTTTTTTATGCTTTAATCCTTATTTTATGATAATATATTTTTTTTCTCTAAAACTGCATAAATGACCTTTTTTTCAATGTTTTTTGGAGATTTTCTACTTTTAAAGGAAAACCATCTCTATTACGAAAAAAAAAAATGTTTTTTTTACCATAAGTTACTTTTTAAAAGTTTTCTATTGATTTCAATGTTTTGATTAAAAACATGAAAATAAACACTATATACATTTTCTTTTTATGAAACTGTACAAAGTACCCATTTTTAACCTTCTTGGACATTTAAACACATTTTGTAGAAAACAACTTTTCCATGTTACAATATACTTTTTCCATCTAAAATTTCATAAATTACATTTTTTTCAGGTTTTAAAAGTATTAACAGCATTTGACATAAAACCGTCTTTACAAGTATAACATATGCGATTTGAATTATCCATTTTTCAACATTTTTAAGGGTTTCACAATCTTTTTATAACAAATCAATCTTCCCTTAAAAAAGAAGTTTGTTTTTACCTCCAAAAGTGAGTTTTTCAGTAATTTTTTTGAATTTCCATGTTTTAATTAAAAACATGAACAATACCCTATATTGTTTTGTTTTTCTCTTTATAGTTACATGAACTACCTATTTAAACCTTATCAATAATTTTAACATTTTGAAGAAAATCCCTTTTTCATGTTACATAAAATAAAATACAAGCCATTTCAAGGAAAAATATATATTTCTTTAAGAAAAAGGATTTTTCAGTGTTTTTTCATTTCATTTCCATGTTTTGAATGAAAATAAAGAAAAAAACAAGAAATATGTTAACTTTTTATTGCAATTCATTTTTTTCTCGCAAAACTGCATAAATTATCCCCTTTCCAGCGTTTTTAGGAGAACTAACATCTTATATAAGAAAGACAATCTTTTTTTTTAGTTCAGAAAAAGGAATTTATGCCATTTAACGAAAAAGGTTTCTTTTCAACGAAAAAGTGAATTTTTCGATGATTTTCTGCTTATTTCATTGTTTTCATAAAAAAAATGAACAAAAAACACTAAATATTGCCGCAATATACTTTTTTTTCTGAAAAAATCAGAAATGACGTGTTTTTCAACGTTTTTAGGAGTATTAACGTCATTTTAAACAAAATATTTTTTTTACAATTGTAATTCATGCAATTTGAATAAAGAAGAAAATTCTTCCTAAAAAGTGCCTTTTTCAGGGTTTTTTTCATATTTTAATTTGTTGGTGGAGGAAAACCAAAAAAATACATTCTTTATCTTGACAATATTTTTTTTTCTCTAAAATTGCACAAACTGCCTATTTTTATGCTTTTATCCTTATTTGACGACAATATATATATTTTTTGTTGAAATAGGGTACTATTTAAATCTTTTTATTGGTTTTAACAACATTTTGTAGAAAAACCCTTTTTCATGTTACATAAAATGTAATACAAGCCATTTCAAAGAAAAAATATATATTTCTTTAAGAAAAAAGGATTTTTCAGTGTTTTTTCTTTTCTATTTCATGTTTTGAATGAAAATGAAGGATAAAGCAAGAAATATATCAAGTTTTCATGGGAATTAATTTTTTTTCTCTCAAAATTGCATAAATTATCCCCGTTCCAGCGTTTTTAGTAGAATTAACATCTTATCTAACAAAGACCATCTTTTTTTTAGTTCTGACAAAAGGAATATATGCCATTTCACGAAAAAAATTTCTTTTCACCGAAAAAGTAAATTTTTCGGTGATTTTCTGCTTATTTCATTGCTTTCATGAAGAAATAAACAAAAAACACCGAATATTGCAACAATATACTTTTTACCTGAAAAAAATCATAAATGACGTGTTTTTCAACGTTTTCAAATGTATTTCGGCATTTTAAACAAAAACCCCTTTTACAAGTATAATGTATGCAATTTGAATAAAGAAGAAAATTCTGCCTAAAAAGTGCCTATTTCAATGTTTTTCTCATATTTTCATTTGTTGGTGGAAGAAAACCAAAACAATACATTCTTTTTCTGGACAATATTTTTTTTTCTCTAAAATTGAACAAAATACCTTTTTTTATTCTTTAATCCTTATTTTACGATAATATTTTTTTTTTCTCTAAAACTGCATAAATGACCTTTTCTTCAATGTTTTTGGAGATTTTCTACTTTTAAAGGAAAACCATCTCTTTTAAGAAAAAAAAAATGTTTTTTTTTACCAAAAGTTACTTTTTAATAGTTTTCTATTGATTTCAATGTTTTGATGAAAAACAAGAAAACAAACACTATATACATTTTTTTTTTCTGAAACTGTAGAAAGTACCCATTTTTAACCTTTTTGGACGTTTAAACACATTATGTAGAAATCAACTTTTTCATGTTACAATATAATTTTTCCATCTAAAATTTCATAAATTACATTTTTTTCAGTTTTTAAAAGTATTAACAGCATTTTACATAAAACCGTTTTTTACAAGTATAACATATGCGATTTGAATTATCCATTTTTCAATGTTTTTAAGGGTTTTACAATCTTTTTATGACAAATCAATCTTCCCTTAAAAAAAAATATGTTTTTACCTCCAAAAGTGAGTTTTTCAGTATTTTTTTTTTAATTTCCATGTTTTAATGAAAAACATGAACAATACGCTATATTGTTTTGTTTTTCTCTTTATAGTTACATGAACTACCTATTTAAACCTTTTCTATAATTTTAACATTTTGAAGAAAATCCCTTTTTCATGTTACATAAAATAAAATACAAACCATTTCAAGGAAAAAATATACATTTCTTTAAGAAAAAGGATTTTTCTGTGTTTTTTTCATTTCATTTCCATGTTTTGAATGAAAATAAAGAAAAAACCAAGAAATATGTTAACTTTTCATGGCAATTCATTTTTTTCTCGCAAAATTGTATAAATTATCCCCTTTCCAGCGTTTTTAGGAGAACTAACATCTTATCTAAGAAAGACAATCTTTTTTTTTAGTTCAAAAAAAGGAATACATGCCATTTCACGAAAAAAGTTTCTTTTCAACGAAAAAGTGAATTTTTCGATGATTTTCTGCATATTTCATTGTTTTCATAAAAAAAATAAACAAAAAACAGTAAATATTGCCGCAATATACTTTTTTTCTGAAAAAATCATAAATGACGTGGTTTTCAATGTTTTTAGGAGTATTAACGGCATTTTAAACAAAATCTCCTTTTACAAGTATAATTAATGCAATTTGAATAAAGAAGAAAATTCTGCCTAAAAAGTGCATTTTTCAAGGTTTTTTTCATATTTTTATTTGTTTGTGGAAGAAAACCTAAAAAAAAATTCTTTCTCTTGACAATATTTTTTTTTCTCTAAAATTGCACAAACTGCCTATTTTTATGCTTTTATCCTTATTTGACGACAATATATATATTTTATGTTTAAATAGGGTACTACTTAAACCTTTTTATTGGTTTTAACAACATTTTGTAGAAAATCTGTTTTTCATGTTACGTAAAATGTAATACAAGCCATTTCAAAGAAAAATATATATTTCTTTAAGAAAAAAGGATTTTCTAGTGTTTTTTCTTTTCATTTTCATGTTTTGAATGAAAATGAAGGATAAAGCAAGAAATATATCAAGTTTTCATTGCAATTAATTTTTTTTCTCTCAAAATTGCATAAATTATCCCCTTTCCAGCGTTTTTAGGAGAATTAACATCTTATCTAACAGACCATCTTTTTTTTTAGTTCAGAAAAAAAGAATATATGCTACTTCACGAAAATAGTTTCTTTACACCGAAAAAGTAAATTTTTCGGTGATTTTCTGCTTATTTCATTGTTTTCATCAAGAAATAAACAAAAAACACCGAATATTGCAACAATATACTTTTTTCCTGAAAAAAATCATAAATGACGTGTTTTTCAACGTTTTTAAAAGTATTTCGGCATTTTAAACAAAACTCCCTTTTACAAGTATAATATATGCAATTTGAATAAAAAAGAAAATTCTGCCTAAAAAGGTTTTTCTCATATTTTCACTTGTTGGTGGAAGAAAACCAAAACAATACATTCTTTTTCTCGACAATATTTTTTTTCTCTAAAATTGAACAAAATACCTTTTTTTATGCTTTAATCCTTATTTTACGATAATATATTTTTTTTCTCTAAAACTGCATAAATGACCTTTTTTTCAATGTTTTTTGGAGATTTTCTACTTTTAAAGGAAAACCATCTCTGTTACGAAAAAAATTTGTTTTTTTACCATAAGTTACTTTTTAATAGTTTTCTATTGATTTCAATGTTTTGATTAAAAACAAGAAAATAAACACTATATACATTTTCTTTTTATGAAACTGTACAAAGTACCCATTTTTAACCTTTTTGGACATTTAAACACATTTTGTTGAAAACAACTTTTCCATGTTACAATATACTTTTTCCATCTAAAATTTCATAAATTACATTTTTTTCAGGTTTTAAAAGTATTAACAGCATTTTACATAAAACCGCCTTTTACAATTATAACATATGCGATTTGAATTATCCATTTTTCAACGTTTTTAAGGGTTTCACAATCTTTTTATAACAAATCAATCTTCCCTTAAAAAAAAAGTTTGTTTTTACCTCCAAAAGTGAGTTTTTCAGTAATTTTTTTGAATTTCCATGTTTTAATTAAAAACATGAACAATACCCTATATTGTTTTGTTTTTCTCTTTATAGTTACATGAACTATCTATTTAAACCTTATCAATAATTTTAACATTTTGAAGAAAATCCCTTTTTCATGTTACATAAATTAAAATACAAGCCATTTCAAGGAAAAATATATATTTCTTTAAGAAAAAGGATTTTTCAGTGTTTTTTCATTTCATTTCCATGTTTTGAATGAAAATAAAGAAAAAAGCAAGAAATATGTTAACTTTTTATTGCAATTCATTTTTTTCTCGCAAAACTGCATAAATTATCCCCTTTCCAGCGTTTTTAGGAGAACTAACATCTTATATAAGAAAGACAATCTTTTTTTTTAGTTCAGAAAAAGGAATATATGCCATTTAACGAAAAAGGTTTCTTTTCAACGAAAAAGTGAATTTTTCGATGATTTTCTGCTTATTTCATTGTTTTCATAAAAAAAATAAACAAAAAACACTAAATATTGCCGCAATATACTTTTTTTCTGAAAAAATCATAAATGACGTGTTTTTCAACGTTTTTAGGAGTATTAACGGCATTTTAAACAAAATCCTCTTTTACAAGTATAATTCATGCAATTTGAATAAAGAAGAAAATTCTGCCTAAAAAAACCTTTTTCAAGGTTTTTGCCATATATTAATTTGTTGGTGGAAGAAAACCAAAAAAATACATTCCTACTCTTGACAATATTTTTTTTCTCTGAAATTGCACAAACTGCCTATTTTTATGCTTTTATATTTATTTGACGACAATATATATTTTTTTTGTTTAAATAGGGTACTATTTAAACATTTTTATTGGTTTTAATAACATTTTGTAGAAAATCCCTTTTTCATGTTACATAAAATGTAATACAAGCCATTTCAAAGAAAAATATATATTTCTTTAAGAAAAAAGGATTTTTCAGTGTTTTTTCTTTTCATTTTCATGTTTTGAATGAAAGTGAAGGATAAAGCAAGAAATATATCAAGTTTTCATGGCAATTAATTTTTTTTCTCTCAAAATTGCATAAATTATCCCCTTTCTAGCGTTTTTAGGAGAATTAACATCTTATCTAACGAAGACCATCTTTTTTTTTAGTTCAGACAAAAGGAATATATGCCATTTCACGAAAATAGTTTCTTTTCACCGAAAAAGTAAATTTTTCGGTGATTTTCTGCTTATTTCATTGCTTTCATCAAGAAATAAACAAAAAACACCGAATATTGCAACAATATACATTTTTCCTGAAAAAAAATCATAAATGACGTGTTTTTCAACGTTTCTAAAAGTATTTCGGCATTTTAAACAAAACCCCCTTTTACAAGTATAATATATGCAATTTGAATAAAGAAGAAAATTCTGCCTAAAAAGTGCCTATTTCAAAGTTTTTTTCATATTTTCCTTTGTTGGTGGAAGAATTCCAAAACAATACATTCTTTTTCTCGATAATTTTTTTTCTTTAAAATTGAACAAAATACCTTTTTTTATGGTTTAATCCTTATTTTACGATAATATATTTTTTTTTCTCTAAAAATGCTTTAATGACCTTTTTTTCAATGTTTTTTGGAGATTTTCTACTTTTAAAGGAAAACCATCTCTTTTACGAAAAAAATATGGTTTTTTACCAAAAGTTACTTTTTAATAGTTTTCTATAGATTTCAATGTTTTGATTAAAAACATGAAAATAAATACTATATACATTTTCTTTTTCTGAAACTGTACAAAGTACCCAATTTTAACCTTTTTGGACGTTTAAACACATTATGTAGAAAACAACTTTTTCATGTTACAATATACTTTTTCCATCTAAAGTTTCATAAATTTCATTTTTTTCAGTTTTTAAAAGTATTAACAGCATTTTACATAAAACCGCCTTTTACAAGTATAACATATGCGATTTGAATTATCCATTTTTCAATGTTTTTAAGGGTTTTACAATCTTTTTATGACAACTCAATCTTCCCTTAAAAAAAAGTATGTTTTTACCTCCAAAAGTGAGTTTTTCAGTAATTTTTTTTAATTTTCATGTTTTAATTAAAAACATGAACAATACGATATATTGTTTTGTTTTTCTCTTTATAGTTACATGAACTACCTATTTAAACCTTTTCAATAATTTTAAGATTTTGAAGGAAATCCCTTTTTCTTGTTACAAAAAATAAAATACAAGCCAGTTCAAGGAAAAAATATATATTTCTTTAAGAAAAAGGATTTTTCAGTGTTTTTTAATTTCATTTCCATGTTTTGAATGAAAATAAAGAAAACAAGCAAGAAATATGTTAACTTTTCATGGCAATTCATTTTTTCTCCCAAATTGCAAAAATTATCCCCTTTCCAGCGTTTTTAGGAGAACTAACATCTTATCTAAGAAAGACAATCTTTTTTTTTAGTTCAAAAAAAGGAATATATGCCATTTCACGAAAAAAGTTTCTTTCAACGAAAAAGTGAATTTTTCGATGATTTTCTGCTTTTTTTCATTGTTTTCATAAAAAAATAAACAAAAAACACTAAATATTTCAGCAATATACTTTTTTCCTGAAAAATTCATAAATGACGTGTTTTTCAATGTTTTTAGGAGTATTAACGGCATTTTAAACAAAATCCCCTTTTACAAGTACAATTCATGCAATTTGAATAAGGAAGAAAATTCTGCCTAAAAAGTGCCTTTTTCAAGTTTTTTTCATATTTTAATTTGTTGGTGGAAGAAAACCAAAAAAATACATTTTTTCTCTTGACAATATTTTTTTTTCTCTAAAATTGCACAAACTGCCAATTTTTATGCTTTTATCCTTAATTGACGACAAATATATATATTTTTTGTTTAAATAGGGTACTATTTAAACCTTTTTATTGCTTTTAACAACATTTTGTAGAAAATCCCTTTTTCATGTTACATAAAATGTAAAACAAGTCATTTCAAAGAAAAAATATATATTTCTTTAAGAAAAAAGGATTTTTCAGTGTTTTTTTTTTCATTTTCATGTTTTGAATGACAATGAAGGAGAAATCAAAAAATATATCAAGTTTTCATGGCAATTAATTTTTTTTCTCACAGAATTGCATAAATTATCCCTTTTCCAGCGTTTTTAAGAGAATTAAAACTATATCTAACAAAAAACATCTTTTTTTTTAGTTCAGAAAAAAGGAATATATGCCATTTCACGAAAATAGTTTCTTTTCACCGAAAAAGTAAAATTTTCGGTGATTTTCTGCTTATTTCTTTGTTTTCATCAATAAATAAACAAAAAACACCGAATATTGCAACAATATTCTTTTTTCCTGAAAAAAATCATAAATGACGTGTTTTTCAACGTTTTTAAAAGTATTTCGGCATTTTAAACAAAATTCTGCCTAAAAAGTGCCTATTTCAAAGTTTTTTTCATATTTTCATTTGTTGGTGGAAGAAAACCAAAACAATACATTATTTTTCTCGACAATATTTTTTTTTCTCTAAAATTGAACAAAATACCTTTTTTTATGCTTTAATCCTTATTTAACGATAATATATTTTTTTCTCTAAAACTGCATAAATGACCTTTCTTTCAATGTTTTTTGGAGATTTTCTACTTTTAAAGGAAAACCATCTCTTTTTCGAAAAAAAAATGTTTTTTTTACCAAAAGTTACTTTTTAATAGTTTTCTATTGATTTCAATGTTTTGATTAAAAACAAGAAAATAAACACTATATACATTTTCTATTTATGAAAGTGTACAAAGTACCCATTTTTAACCTTTTTGACATTTAAACACATTATGTAGAAAACAACTTTTTCATGTTACAATATACTTTTTCCATCTAAAATTTCATAAATTACATTTTTTTCAGTTTTTAAGAGTATTAACAGCATTTTACATAAAACCGCCTTTTTACAAGTATAACATATGCGATTTGAATTATCCATTTTTCAACGTTTTTAAGGGTTTTACAATCTTTTTATGACAAATCAATCTTCCCATAAAAAAATGTATGTTTTTACCTCCAAAAGTGAGTTTTTCAGTAATTTTTTTGAATTTCCATGCTTTAATTAAAACCATGAACAATACGCTATATTGTTTTGTTTTTCTCTTTATAGTTACATGAACTACCTATTTAAACCTTTTCAATAATTTTAACATTTTGAAGAAAATCCCTTTTTCATGTTACATAAAATAAAATACAAGCCATTTCATGGAAAAAATATACATTTCTTTAAGAAAAAGGATTTGTCAGTGTTTTTTCATTTCATTTCCATGTTTTGAATGAAAATAAAGAAAATAGCAAGAAATGTGTTAACTTTTCATGGCAATTCATTTTTTTCTCACAAAATTGCATAAATTATCCCCTTACCAGCGTTTTTAGGAGAACTAACATCTTATCTAAGAAAGACAATCTTTTTTTTTTTTTAGTTCAAAAAAAGGAATATATGCTATTTAACGAAAAAAGTTTCTTTTCAACGAAAAAGTGAATTTTTCGATGATTTTCTGCTTATTTCATTGTTTTCATAAAAAAATAAACAAAAAACACTAAATATTGCCGCAATATACTTTTTTTCTGAAAAATCATAAATGACGTGTTTTTCAACGTTTTTAGGAGTGTTAATGGCATTTTAAACAAAATCCTCTTTTATAAGTATAATTCATGCAATTTGAATAAAGAAGAAAATTCTGCCTAAAAGTGCCTTTTTCAAGGTTTTATTCATATTTTTATTTGTAGGTGGAAGAAAACCTAAAAAAACATTCTTTCTCTTGACAATATTTTTTTTCTCTAAAATTGCACAAACTGCCTATTTTTATGCTTTTATCCTTATTTGACGACAATATATATATTTTTTGTTTAAATAAAAATTCCTTTTTATTGGTTTTAACAACATTTTGTAGAAAATCCCTTTTTCATGTTACATAAAATGTAATACAAGCCATTTCGAATTTTTCGGTGATTTTCTGCTTATTTCATTGTTTTCATCAAGAAATAAACAAAAAACACCGAATATTGCAACAATATACTTTTTTCCTGAAAAAAATCATAAATGACGTGTTTTTCAACGTTTTTAAAAGTATTTCGGCATTTTAAACAAAACCCCCTTTTACAAGTATAACATATGCAATTTGAATAAAAAAGAAAATTCTGCCTAAAAAGTGGTTATTTCAACGTTTTTCTCATATTTTCATTTGTTAGTGGAAGAAAACCAAAACAATACATTCTTTTTTTCGACAATATTTTTTTTTCTCTAAAATTGAACAAAATACCTTTTTTTATGCTTTAATCCTTATTTTACGATAATATATTTTTTTCTCTAAAACTGCATAAATGACCTTTTTTTCAATGTTTTTTGGAGATTTTCTACTTTTAAAGGAAAACCATCTCTTTTTCGAAAAAAAAAAAAGTTTTTTTTACCAAAAGTTACTTTTTAATAGTTTTCTATTGATTTCAATGTTTTGATTAAAAACAAGAAAATAAACACTATATACATTTTCTTTTTCTGAAACTGTACAAAGTATCCAATTTTAACCTTTTTGGACGTTTAAACACCTTTTGTAGAAAACAACTTTTTCATGTTACAATATACTTTTTCCATATAAAATTTCATAAATTACATTTTTTTCAGTTTTTAAAAGTATTAACAGCATTTTACATAAAACCGCCTTTTACAAGTATAACATATGCGATTTGAATTATCCATTTTTCAACGTTTTTAAGGGTTTTACAATCTTTTTATAACAAATCAATCTTCCTTTAAAAAAGAAGTATGTTTTACCTCCAAAAGTGAGTTTTTCAGTTTTTTTTTTTGAATTTCAATGTTATAATTAAAAACATGAACAATACCCTATATTGTTTTGTTTTTCTCTTTATAGTTACATGAACTACCTATTTAAACCTTTTCAATAATTTTAACATTTTAAAGAAAATCCCTTTTTCATGTTACATAAAATAAAATACAAGCCATTTCAAGGAAAAAATATATATTTCTTTAAGAAAAAGGATTTTTCAGTGTTTTTTCATTTCATTTCCATGTTTTGAATGAAAATAAAGAAAAAAGCAAGAAATAAGTTAACTTTTCATGGCAATTCATTTTTTCCTCCAAAATTGCATAAATTATCCCCTTTCCAGCGTTTTTAGGAGAACTAACATCTTATCTAAGAAAGACAATCTTTTTTTTTTTGTTCAAAAAAAGGAATATATGCCATTTCACGAAAAAAGTTTCTTTTCAACGAAAAAGTGAATTTTCGATGATTTTCTGCTTATTTCATTGTTTTCATAAAAAATAAACAAAAAACACTAAATATTGCAGCAATATACTTTTTTCCTGAAAAATTCATAAATGACGTGTTTTTGAACGTTTTTAGGAGTATTAACGGCATTTTAAACTAAATCCCCTTTTACAAGTACAATTCATGCAATTTGAATAAAGAAGAAAATTCTTCCTAAAAAGTGCCTTTTTCAAGGTTTTTTTCATATTTTAATTTGTTGGTGGAAAAAAACCAAAAAAATACATTCTTTCTCTTTACAATATTTTTTTTTCTCTAAAATTGCAAAAACTGCCTATTATTATGCTTTTATCCTTATTTGACGACAATATATTTTATGTTACATAAAATGTAAAACAAGTCATTTCAAAGAAAAAATATATATTTCTTTAAGAAAAAAGGACTTTTCAGTGGTTTTTTTCTCATTTTCATGTTTTGAATGACAATGAAGGAGAAAGCAACAAATATATCAAGTTTTCATGGCAATTAATTTTTTTTCTCGCAGAATTGCATAAATTATCCCTTTTCCAGCGTTTTAAGGAGAATTAAAATTATATCTAACAAAGAACATCTTGTTTTTTTTAGTTCAGAAAAAATGATTATATGCCATTTCACGAAAATAGTTTCTTTTCACCGAAAAAGTAAATTTTTCGGTGATTTTCTATTTATTTCATTGCTTTCATCAAGAAATAAACAAAAAACACCGAATATTGCAACAATATACTTTTTTCCTTAAAAAAATAAAAAATGACGTGTTTTGCAACGTTTTTAAAAGTATTTCGGCATTTTAAACAAAATTCTGCATAAAAAGTGCCTATTTCAAGGTTTTTCTCATATTTTCATTTGTTGGTGGAAGAAAACCAAAACAATACATTCTTTTTCTCGACAATATTTTTTTTCTCTAAAATTGAACAAAATACCTTTTTTTATGCTTTAATCCTTATATAACGATAATAAAAAAAATTTCTCTAAAACTGCATAAATGACATTTTTTTCAATGTTTTTTGGAGATTTTCTACTTTTAAAGGAAAACCATCTCTTTTTTGAAAAAAAAATGTTTTTTTTTTACCAAAAGTTACTTTTTAATAGTTTTCTATTGATTTCAATGTTTTTATTAAAAACAAGAAAATAAACACTATATACATTTTCTTTTTCTGAAAGTGTACAAAGTACCTATTTTTAACCTTTTTGACGTTTAAACACATTATATAGAAAACAACTTTTTCATGTTACAATATACTTTTTCCATCTAAAATCTCTTAAATTACATTTTTTTCAGTTTTTAAGAGTATTAACAGCATTTTACATAAAACCGCCTTTTACAAGTATAATATATGCGATTTGAATTATCCATTTTTCAACGTTTTTTAGGGTTTTACAAACTTTTTATGACAAATCAATCTTCCCATAAAAAAATGTATGTTTTTACCTCCAAAAGTGAGTTTTTCAGTAATTTTTTTGGATTTCCATGCTTTAATTAAAAACATGAACAATACGCTATATTGTTTTGTTTTTCTCTTTATAGTTACATAAACTACCTATTTAAACCTTTTCAATAATTTTAACATTTTGAAAAAAATCCCTTTTTCATGTTACATAAAATATAATACAAGCCATTTAAAGGAAAAAATATACATTTCTTTAAGAAAAATGATTTTTCAGTGTTTTTTCATTTAATTTCCATGTTTTGCAATTTCACGAAAAAAGTTTCTTTTCACCGAAAAAGTTAATTTTTTGATGATTCTCTGCTTATTTCATTGTTTTCATCAAAAAATAAACAAAAAACACTGAATATTGCAACA
>CM035223.1:23585035-23648318 GCA_020233015.1 Callinectes sapidus | reverse complement strand
AAAGAATGTATTTTTTTTGGTTTTCCTCCACCAACAAATTAAAATATGAAAAAAACCTTGAAAAAGGCACTTTTTAGGCAAAATTTTCTTCTTTATTCAAATTGCATGAATTATAATTGTAAAAAAATATTTTGTTTAAAATGACGTTAATACTCCTAAAAAAGTTGAAAAACACGTCATTTCTGATTTTTTCAGAAAAAAAAGTATATTGCGGCAATATTTAGTGTTTTTTGTTCATTTTTTTTATGAAAACAATGAAATAAGCAGAAAATCATCGAAAAATTTACTTTTTCGTTGAAAAGAAACCTTTTTCGTTAAATGGCATAAATTCCTTTTTCTGAACTAAAAAAAAAGATTGTCTTTCTTATATAAGATGTTAGTTCTCCTAAAAACGCTGGAAAGGGGATAATTTATGCAGTTTTGCGAGAAAAAAATGAATTGCAATAAAAAGTTAACATATTTCTTGTTTTTTTCTTTATTTTCATTCAAAACATGGAAATGAAATGAAAAAACACTGAAAAATCCTTTTTCTTAAAGAAATATATATTTTTCCTTGAAATGGCTTGTATTTTATTTTATGTAACATGAAAAAGGGATTTTCTTCAAAATGTTAAAATTATTGATAAGGTTTAAATAGGTAGTTCATGTAACTATAAAGAGAAAAACAAAACAATATAGGGTATTGTTCATGTTTTTAATTAAAACATGGAAATTCAAAAAAATTACTGAAAAACTCACTTTTGGAGGTAAAAACAAACTTCTTTTTTAAGGGAAGATTGATTTGTTGTAAAAAGATTGTGAAACCCTTAAAAATGTTGAAAAATGGATAATTCAAATCGCATATGTTATACTTGTAAAGACGGTTTTATGTCAAATGCTGTTAATACTTTTAAAACCTGAAAAAAATGTAATTTATGAAATTTTAGATGGAAAAAGTATATTGTAACATGGAAAAGTTGTTTTCTACAAAATGTGTTTAAATGTCCAAGAAGGTTAAAAATGGGTACTTTGTACAGTTTCATAAAAAGAAAATGTATATAGTGTTTATTTTCATGTTTTTAATCAAAACATTGAAATCAATAGAAAACTTTTAAAAAGTAACTTATGGTAAAAAAAACATTTTTTTTTTTCGTAATAGAGATGGTTTTCCTTTAAAAGTAGAAAATCTCCAAAAAACATTGAAAAAAAGGTCATTTATGCAGTTTTAGAGAAAAAAAATATATTATCATAAAATAAGGATTAAAGCATAAAAAAAGGTATTTTGTTCAATTTTAGAGAAAAAAAATATTGTCGAGAAAAAGAATGTATTGTTTTGGTTTTCTTCCACCAACAAGTGAAAATATGAGAAAAACCTTTTTAGGCAGAATTTTCTTTTTTATTCAAATTGCATATATTATACTTGTAAAAGGGAGATTTGTTTAAAATGCCGAAATACTTTTAAAAACGTTGAAAAACACGTCATTTATGATTTTTTTAAGGAAAAAAGTATATTGTTGCAATATTCGGTGTTTTTTGTTTATTTCTTGATGAAAACAATGAAATAAGCAGAAAATCACCGAAAAATTTATTTTTTCGGTGTAAGGAAACTATTTTCGTGAAATGGCATATATTCCTTTTTTCTGAACTAAAAAAATAAGATGATCTTTCTTAGATAAGATGTTAATTCTCCTAAAAACGCTGAAAAGGGGATAATTTATGCAATTTTGAGAGAAAAATAAAATAATTGCCATGAAAACTTGATATATTTCTTGCTTTATCCTTCATTTTCAATCAAAACATGAAAATAAAAAGAAAAAACACTGAAAAATCCTTTTTTCTTAAAGAAATATATATTTTTTCTTTGAAATGGCTTGTATTACATTTTATGTAACATGAAAAAGGGATTTTCTACAAAATGTTGTTAAAACCAATAAAAAGGTTTAAGTAGTACCCTATTTAAACAAAAAATATATATATTGTCGTCAAATAAGGATAAAAGCATAAGAATAGGCAGTTTGTGCAATTTTAGAGAAAAAAAAATATTGTCAAGAGAAAGAATTTTTTTTTAGGTTTTCTTCCACGAACAAATAAAAATATATAAAAAACCTTGAAAAATGCACTTTTTAGGCAGAATTTTCTTCTTTATTCAAATTGCATTAATTATACTTGTAAAAGGAGATTTTGTTTAAAATGCCGTTAATACTCCTAAAAACGTTGAAAACCATGTCATTTATGATTTTTTCAGAAAAAAAGTATATTGCGGCAATATTTAGTGTTTTTTGTTTATTTTTTTATGAAAACAATGAAATATGCAGAAAATCATCGAAAAATTCACTTTTTCGTTGAAAAGAAACTTTTTTCGTGAAATGGCATGTATTCCTTTTTTTGACCTAAAAAAAAAGATTGTCTTTCTTAGATAAGATGTTAGTTCTCCTAAAAACGCTGGAAAGGGGATAATTTATGCAATTTTGCGAGAAAAAAATGAATTGCCATGAAAAGTTAACATATTTCTTGCTTTTTTCTTTATTTTCATTCAAAACATGGAAATGAAATGAAAAAACACTGAAAAATCCTTTTTCTTAAAGAAATATATATTTTTCCTTGAAATGGCTTGTATTTTATTTTATGTAACATGAAAAAGGGATTTTCTTCAAAATGTTAAAATTATTGAAAAGGTTTAAATAGGTAGTTCATGTAACTATAAAGTGAAAAACAAAACAATATAGCGTATTGTTCATGTTTTTCATTAAAACATGGAAATTCAAAAAAAATTACTGAAAAACTCACTTTTGGAGGTAAAAACATACTTTTTTTTATTAAGGAAGATTGATTTGTCATAAAAAGATTGTAAAACCTTTAAAAACATTGAAAAATGTATAATTCAAATCGAATATGTTATACTTGTAAAAAACGGTTGTATGTAAAATGCTGTTAATACTTTTAAAAACTGAAAAAAATGTAATTTATGAAATTTTAGACGGAAAAAGTATATTGTAACATGAAAAAGTTGATTTCTACATAATGTGTTTAAACGTCCAAAAAGGTTAAAAATGGGTACTTTCTACAGTTTCAGAAAAAGTAAATATATATAGTGTTTATTTTCTTGTTTTTCATCAAAACATTGAAATCAATAGAAAACTATTAAAAAGTATCTTTTGGTAAAAAAACATTTTTTTTTTTCGTAAAAGAGATGGTTTTCCTTTAAAAGTAGAAAATCTCCAAAAAACATTGAAGAAAAGGTCATTTATGCAGTTTTAGAGAAAAAAAATATATTATCGTAAAATAAGGATTAAAGCATAAAAAAAGGTATTTTATTCAATTTTAGAGAAAAAAAATATTGTCGAGAAAAAGAATGTATTGTTTTGGTTTTCTTCCACCAACAAATGAAAATATGAGAAAAACATTGAAATAGGCACTTTTTAGGCAGAATTTTCTTCTTTATTCAAATTGCATATATTATACTTGTAAAAGGGGGTTTTGTTTAAAATGCCGAAATACTTTTTAAAAACGATGAAAAACACGTCATTTATGATTTTTTTCAGGAAAAAAGTATATTGTTGCAATATTAGGTGTTTTTTGTTTATTTCTTGATGAAAGCAATGAAATAAGCAGAAAATCACCTAAAAAGTAAATTTTTCGGTGAAAAGAAACTATTTTTATGAAATGGAATATATTCCTTTTGTCTGAACTAAAAAAAAAGATGGTCTTTGTTAGATAAGATGTTAATTCTCCTAAAAACGCTGGAAACGGGATAATTTATGCAATTTTGAGAGAAAAAAATTAATTGCCATGAAAACTTGATATATTTTTTGCTTTATCCTTCATTTTCATTCAAAACATGAAAATGAAAAGAAAAAACACTAAAAAATCCTTTTTTCTTTAAGAAATATATATTTTTTCTCTGAAATGGCTTGTATTACATTTTATGTAACAGGAAAAAGGGATTTTCTACAAAATGTTGTTAAAACCAATAAAAAGGTTTAAATAGTACCCTATTTAAACAAAAAATATATATATTGTCGTTAAATAAGGATAAAAGCATAAAAATAGGCAGTTTGTGCAATTTTAGAGAAAAAAAATATTGTCAAGAGAAAGAATGTATTTTTTAGGTTTTCTTCCACCAACAAATTAATATATAAAAAAAACCATGAAAAAGGCACTTTTTAGGCAGAATTTTCTTCTTTATTCAAATTGCATGAATTATACTTGTAAAAGGGGATGTTGTTTAAAATGCCGTTAATACTCCTAAAAACGTTGAAAAACACGTCATTTATGATTTTTTCTGAAAAAAAGTGTATTGCGGCAATATTTAGTGTTTTTTGTTTATTTTTTTATGAAAACAATGAAATAAGCAGAAATTCATCGAAAAATTCCCTTTTTTGTTGAAAAGAAACTTTTTTCGTTAAATGGCATATATTCCTTTTTCTGAACTAAAAAAAAAGATTGTCTTTCTTATATAAGATGTTAGTTCTCCTAAAAACGCTGGAAAGGGGATAATTTATGCAATTTTCCGAGAAAAAAAATGAATTGCCATGAAAAGTTAACATATTTCTTGCTTTTTTCTTTATTTTCATTCAAAACATGGAATTGAAATGAAAAACACTGAAAAATCCTTTTTCTTAAAGAAATATATATTTTTTTCTTGAAATGGCTTGTATTTTATTTTATGTAACATAAAAAAGGGATTTTCTTCAAAATGTTAAAATTATTGAAAAGGTTTAAATAGGTAGTTCATGTAACTATAAAGAGAAAAACAAAACAATATAGCGTATTGTTCATGTTTTTAATTAAAACATTGAAATTAAAAAAAAATACTGAAAAACTCACTTTTGGAGGTAAAAACATACTTGTTTTTTAAGGGAAGATTGATTTGTTATAAAAAGATTGTAAAACCCTTAAAAACGTTGAAAAATGGATAATTCAAATCGCATATGTTATACTTGTAAATGGCGGTTTTATGTAAAATGCTGTTAATACTTTAAAAAACTGAAAAAAATGTAATTTATGAAATTTTTAGATGGAAAAAGTATATTGTAACATGAAAAAGTTGTTTTCTACAAAATGTGTTTAAACGTCCAAAAAGGTTAAAAATGGGTACTTTGTACAGTTTCAGAAAAAGAAAATGTATACAGTGTTTATTTTCTTGTTTTTAGTCAAAACATTGAAATCAATAGAAAACTATTAAAAAGTAACTTTTGGTAAAAAAAAACATATTTTTTCCGTAAAAGAGATGGTTTTCCTTTAAAAGTAGAAAATCTTCAAAAAACATTGAAAAAAAGGTCATTTATGCAGTTTTAGAGAAAAAAATATTTTATCGTAAAATAAGGATTAAAGCATAAAAAAAAGGTATTTTTTTCAATTTTAGAGAAAAAAAATATTGTCGAAAAAAAGAATGTATTGTTTTGGATTTCTTCCACCAACAAATGAAAATATGAGAAAAACCTTGAAATAGGCACTTTTTAGGCAAAATTTTCTCCTTTATTCAAATTGCATATATTATTTTTGTAAAAGGGGGTTTTGTTTAAAATGCCGAAATACTTTTAAAAACGTTGAAAAACACGTCATTTATGATTTTTTTCAGGAAAAAAGTATATTGTTGCAATATTCGGTGTTTTTTGTTTATTTCTTGATGAAAACAATGAAATAAGCAGAAAATCACCGAAAAATTTAATTTTTCGGTGAAAAAAAACCATTCTCGTGAAATGAAACTATTTTCGTGAAATGGCATATATTCCTTTTTTCTGAACTAAAAAAAATAGATGATCTTTGTTAGATAAGATGTTAATTCTCCTAAAAACGCTGAAAAGGGGATAATTTATGCAATTTTGAGAGAAAAAAAAATTAATTGCCATGAAAACTTGATATATTTCTTGGTTTATCCTTCATTTTCATTCAAAACATGAAAATGAAAAAAAAAACACTGAAAAATCTTTTTTTTCTAAAGAAATATATATTTTTTCTTTGAAATGACTTGTATTACATTTCATGTAACATGAAAAAAGGATTTTCTACAAAATGTTGTTAAAACCAATAAAAAGGTTTAAATAGTACCGTATTTAAACAAAAAATATATATCTTGTCGTCAAATAAGGATAAAAACATAAAAATAGGCAGTTTGTGCAATTTTAGAGAAAAAAAATATATTGTCAAGAGAAAGAATGTTTTTTTAGGTTTTCTTCCACCAACAAATTATAATATGAAAAAAACCTTGAAAAAGGCACTTTTTAGGCAGATTTTTCTTCTTTATTCAAATTGCATGAATTATACTTTTAAAAGGGGATTTTGTTTAAAATGCCGTTAATACTCCTAAAATCGTTGAAAAACACGTCATTGATGATTTAAAAAAAAAAAAAGTATATTGCGGCAATATTTAGTGTTTTTTGTTTATTTTTTTATGAAAACAATGAAATAAGCAAAAAATCATCGAAAAATTCACTTTTTCGCTGAAAAATAACTTTTTTCGTGAAATGGCATGTATTCCTTTTTTTTTAACTAAAAAAAGAGGATAATTTATGCAATTTTGAGAGAAAAAAAATGAATTGCCATGAAAATTTGATATATATCTTGCTTTATCCATCATTTTCATTCAAAACATGAAAATGAAAGGAAAAAACACTGAAAAATCCTTTTTTCTTAAAGAAATATATATTTTTTCTTTGAAAAGGCTTTTGATACATTTTATGTAACATGAAAAAAGGATTTTCTACAAAATGTTGTTAAAACCAATAAAAAGGTTTGAATAGTTCACTATTTAAACAATAAATATATATATTGTCGTCAAATAAGGATAAAAGCATAAAAATAGGGAGTTTGTGCAATTTTAGAGAAAAAAAAATACTGTCAACAGAAAGAATGTATTTTTTTTGGTTTTCTTCCACCAACAAATTAAAATATGAAAAAAAACCTTGAAAAAGGCACTTTTTAGGCAGAATTTTCTTCTTTATTCAAATTGCATGAAAAAGGGGATTTTGTTTAAAATACCGTTTATACTCCTAAAAACATTGAAAACCACGTCATTTATGATTTTTTCAGAAGAAAAGTATATTGCTGCAATATTTAGTGTTTTTTGTTTATTTTTTTATGAAAACAATGAAATAAGCAGAAAATAATCGAAAAATTCACTTTTTCGTTGAAAAGAAATTTTTTCGTGAAATGGCATATATTCCTTTTTTCTGAACTAAAAAAAAAATTGTCTTTCTTACATAAGATGTTAGTTCTCCTAAAAACGCTGGAAAGGGGATAATTGATGCAATTTTGTGAGAAAAAAATGAATTGCCATGAAAAGTTAACATATTTCTTATTTTTTTCTTTATTTTCATTCAAAATATGGAAATGAAATGAAAAAAAAACACTGAAAAATCCTTTTTCTTAAAGAAATATATATTTTTTCCTTGAAATGGCTTGTATTACATTTTATGTAACATGAAAAAGGGATTTTCTTCAAAATGTTAAAATTATTGAAAAGGTTTAAATAAGTAGTTCGTGTAACTATAAAGAGAAAAACAAAACAATATAGCGTATTGTTCATGTTTTTAATTAAAACATGGAAATTAAAAGAAAATTACTGAAAAACTAACTTTTAGAGGTAAAAACATACTTTTTTTTTATAAGGGAAGAAGAAGTTGTCATAAAAAGATTGTAAAACCCTTAAAAACGCAGAAAATGGATAATTGAAATCGCATATGTTATACTTGTATAAGAGGTTTTTATGTAAAATGCGGTTAATACTTTTAAAAACCTAAAAAAACATAATTCATGAAATTTTAGATGGAAAAAGTATATTGTAACATGAAATTTTTTTTTTTAAATGTGTTTAAAGATCTAAAAAGGTTAAAAATGGGTACTTTGTACAGTTTCAGAGAAGGAAAATGTATATAGTGTTTATTTTTTTGTTTTAAATCAAAACATTGAAAAAAAATAGAAAATTATTAAAAAGTGACTTTTGGTGTAAAATCATATCTTTTTTTCGTAAAAGAGATGGTTTTCCTTTAAAAGTAATAAATCTCCAAAAAAAAAAACATTGAAAAAAGGGTCATTTATGGAGTTTTAGAGAAAAAATATATATAACCGTAAAAAAACGATAAAAGCATAAAAATAGGTAATTTGTGCAATTTCAGAGAAAAAAAATATTGTCGAGAAAAAGACTATTATTTTGGTTTTCTTCTACCAACAAATAAAAATATGAAAAAAACCTGAAAAAGCCACTTTTTAGGAAGAATTTTCTTTTTTATTCAAATTGCATATATTTTACTTGTAAAAGGGAGTTTTGTTTAAAATACCGTTAATACTCCTAAAAACGTTGAAAAACACGTCATTTATGATTTTTTTGAGAAAAAAAGTATACTGTGGCAATATTCAGTGTTTTTTGTTTATTTTTTTTATGAAAACAATGAAATAAGCAGAAAATAAAAAAAATCACTTTTTCGGTGAAAAGAAACTTTTTTCGTAAAACGCTATATATTCCTTTTTTCTTAACTAAAAAAAAGTTGGCCTTTCTTAGATTAGATGTTATTTTTCCTAAAAACGCTGTTAAGGGGATAATTTATGCAATTTTGAGAGAGAAAAATGAATTGTAATTAAAAATTAATATATTTCTTGCTTTTTCCCTCATTTTCATAAAAAAAATCATGGAAATGAAAAGAAAAAACACTGAAAAATCCTATTACTTAAAGAAATATATATTTTTTCCTTGAAGAGGTTTTTATGTAACATGAAAAAAGGATTTTCTTCAAAATGTTAAAATTTTTAAAAAGGTTTAAATAGGGTTGTTCATGTAACTTTAAAGAGAAAAACAAAACAATATAGCGTATTGTTCATGTTTTTAATTAAGACATGGAAATTCTAAGAAAATTACTGAAAAACTTACTTTTATAGGTAAAAACATACATTTTTTTTTCTAAGGGATGATGGATTTGTCATAAAAATATTGTAAAACCTTTAAAAACGTTGAAAAATGGATAATTCAAATCGCATATGTTATACTTCTAAAAAGGGGTTTTATGTAAAATGCGGTTAATTCTTTTAAAAACTGAAAAAAAACGTAATTTATGATATTTTAAATGCAAAAAGTATATTGTAACATGATAAAGTTGTTTTCCACAAAATGTTTAAACGTCCAAAAAGGTTAAAAATTGGTACTTTGTACAGTTTCAGCGAAAGAAAATGTATATAGTGTTTATTTTCTTGTTTTTAATCAAAACATTGAAATCAATAGAAAATTATTAAAAAGTAACTTTTTGTGTAAAATCATATATTTTTTTGTAAAATAGATGGTTTTCCTTTAAAAATAGTAAATGTCCGAAAAAAAAACACTGCAAAAAGGGTTATTTATGCAGTTTTAGAGAAAAAAAAGTATCTCATCGTAAAATAAGGATAAAAGGATAAAAATAGGAAATTTGTGCAATTTTAGAGAAAAAAAATTATTGTCAAGAAAAATAATGTATTTTTTTTTGGTTTTCTTCCACCAACAAATGGAAATATGAAAAAACATTTAAAAAGGCACTTTTTAGGCAGAATTTTCTTCAATATTCAAATTGCATTTATAATACTTGTAAAAGTGGGCTTTGTTTAAAATGCCGTTAATACTCCTAAAAACATTGAAAAACACGTCATTTATGATTTCTTTCAGAAGAAAAGTATATTGTAGCAATATTCAGTGTTTTTTTGTTTATTTTTTGATGAAAACAATGAAATAAGCAGAAAATACTCGAAAAAAAACTTTTTCAGTGAAAGGAAACTTTTTTCGTGAAATGGCATATATTCGTGTTTTCTGAACTAAAAATGAGATGGTGTTTCTTAGATAAGATGTTAATTCTCCTAAAAACGCTGGTAAAGGGATAATTTATGCAATTTTAGCGTATTGCTCATGCTTTTTATTAAAACATGGAAATTAAAAAAAAAATACTGAAAAACTCACTTTTGGAGGTAAAAAAAAATATTTTTTTTTAGGGGAAGATTGATTTGTCATAAAAATATTGTAAAACCTTTAAAAACGTTGAGAAATGGATAATTCAAATCGCATATGTTATACTTGTAAAAGGCAGTTTTATGTAAAATGCTGTTAATACTTTTAAAAACTAAAAAAAAAACGTAATTTATGAAATTTTAGATGGAAAAAGTATATTGTAACATGAAAAATTTTGTTTTCTACAAAATGTGTTTAAACGTCCAAAAAGGTTAAAAATGGGTACTTTGTACATTTTCAGTAAAAAAAAATGTATATATTGTTTATTTTCTTGTTTTTAATCAAAACATTGAAATCAATAGAAATCTATTAAAAAGTAACTTTTGGTAAAAAAACATTTTTTTTTTCGTAAAAGAGATGGTTTTCCTTTAAAAGTAGAAAATCTCCAAAAAACATTGAAAAAAAGTCATTTATGCAGTTTTAGAGAAAAAAAAAATATTATCGTAAAATAAGGATAAATGCATAAAAAAAGGTATTTTGTTCAATTTTAGAGAAAAAAAATATTGTCGAGAAAAAGAATATATTGTTTTGGTTTTGTTCCACCAAGAAATGAAAATATGAGAAAAACCTTGAAATAGGCACTTTTTATCAGAATTTTCTTCTTTATTGAAATTGCATATATTATACTTGTAAAAGGGAGTTTTGTTTAAAATGCCGAAATACTTTTAAAAACGTTGAAAAACACGTCATTTATGATTTTTTTTCAGGAAAAAAGTATATTGTTGCAATATTCGGTGTTTTTTGTTTATTTCTTGATGAAAACAATGAAATAAGCAGAAAATCACCGAAATATTTACTTTTTCGGTGAAAAGAAACTATTTTCGTGAAATGGCATATATTCCTTTTTTCTGAACTAAAAAAAAAGATGGTCTGTTAGAAAAGATGTTAATTCTCCTAAAAACGCTGGAAAGGGGATAATTTTTGCAATTTTGAGAGAAAAAAAATTAATTGCAATGAAAACTTGATATATTTCTTGCTTTATCCTTCATTTTCATTCAAAACATGAAAATGAAAAGAAAAAACACTAGAAAATCCTTTTTTCTTAAAGAAATATATATTTTTCTTTGAAATGGCTTGTATTAAATTTTACGTAATATGAAAAACAGATTTTCTACAAAATGTTGTTAAAACCAATAAAAAGGTTTAAATAGTACCCCATTTAAACAAAAAATGTATATATTGTCGTCAAATAAGGATAAAAGCATAAAAACAGGTAATTTTTGCAATTTCAGAGAAAAAAAATATTGTCGAGAAAAAGAATGTATTTTTTTGGTTTTCTTCCACCAAAAAAAAATATGAAAAAAACCTGAAAAAGGCACTTTTTAGGAAGAATTTTCTCCTTTATTCAAATTGCATATATTTTACTTGTTAAAGGGAGTTTTGTTTAAAACGCCGTTAATACTCCTAAAAATGTTGAAAAACACGTGATTTATGATTTTTTTTTAGAAAAAAAAGTATATTGTGGCATTATTCAGTGTTTTTTCTTTATTTTTTTATTAAAACAATGAAATAAACAGAAAATCATCAAAAAATTCACTTTTTCGGTGAAAAGAAACTTTTTTCGTAAGCAAAAAGTATATTGTAACATGATAAAGTTTTTTTCTACAAAATGTGTTTAAATGTCCAAAAAGGTTAAAAATTGGTACTTTGTACAGTTTCAGCGAAAGAAAATGTATATAGTGTTTATTTTCTTGTTTTTAATCGAACATTGAAATCAATAGAAAATTATTAAAAAGTAACTTTTGGTGTAAAATCATATTTTTTTTGTAAAATAGATGGTTTTCCTTTAAAATAGTAAATCTCCGAAAAAAACATTGAAAAAGGGGTTATTTATGCAGTTTTAAAGAAAAAAAAAATATCTCATTGTAAAATAAGGATAAAAGGATAAAAATAGGTAATTTGTGCAATTGTAGAGAAAAAAAATATTGTCAAGAAAAAGAATGTATTTTTTTTTTGTTTTCTTCCACCAACAAATGAAAATATGAAAAAAAAATTAAAAAAGGCACTTTTTAGGTAGAATTTTCTTCTATATTCAAATTGCATTTATAATACTTGTAAAAGTGGGTTTTCTTTAAAATGCCGTTAATACTCCTAAAAACATTGAAAAACACGTCATTGATGATTTCTTTGAGAAGAAAAGTATATTGTAGAAATATTCAGTGTTTTTTTGTTTATTTTTTGATGAAAACAATGAAATAAGCAGAAAATACTCGAAAAAATAACTTTTTCAGTGAAAAGAAACTTTTTTCGTGAAATGGTATATATTCGTGTTTTCTGAACTAAAAATGAGATGGTGTTTCTTAGATAAGATGTTAATTCTCCTAAAAACGCTAGTAAAGGGATAATTTATGCAACTTTAGCGTATTGTTCATGTTTTTAATTAAAACATGGAAATAAAAAAAAAATAGTGAAAAACTCACTTTTGGAGGTAAAAACATACTTTTTTTTTCTAAGGGAAGATGGATTTGTCAAAAAAAATATTGTAAAACCCTGAAAAACTTTGAAAAAAGGATAATTCAAGTCGCATATGCTATACTTGTAAAAGGCGGTTTTATGTAAAATGCTGTTAATACTTTTAAAAAGTGAAAAAAAAACGTAATTTATGAAATTTTATATGGAAAAATTATATTGTAACATGAAAAAGTTGTTTTCTACAAAATGTGTTTAAACGTCCAAAAAGGTTAAAAATGGGTACTTTGTACAGTTTCAGAAAAAGAAAATGTATATAATGTTTATTTTCTTGTTTTTAATCAAAACATTGAAATCAATAGAGAACTATTAAAAAGTAACTTTTTGTAAAAAAACATTTTTTTCGTAAAAGAGATGGTTTTCCTTTAAAAGTAGAAAATCTCCAAAAAACAGTGAAAAAAAAGGTCATTTATGCAGTTTTAGAGAAAAAAATATATTATCGTAAAATAAGGATAAAAGGTATTTTGTTCAATTTTAGAGAAAAAAAGTATTGTCGAGAAAAAGAATGTATTGTTTTGGTTTTCTTCCACCAACAAATGAAAATATGAGAAAAACCTTGAAAGAGGCTCTTTTTAGGCAGAATTTTCTTCTTTATTCAAATTGCATATATTTTACTTGTAAAAGGTGGTTTTGTTTAAAATGCCGAAATACTTTTAAAAGCGTTGCAAAACACGTCATTTATGATTTTTTTTTCAGGAAAAATGTATATTGTTGCAATATTCGGTGTTTTTTGTTTATTTCTTGATGAAAACAATGAAATAAGCAGAAAATACCGAAAAATTTACTTTTTTGGTGAAAAGAAACTATTTTCATGAAATGGCATATATTCCTTTTTTCTGAATTAAAAAAAAAGATGGTTTTTGTTAGATAAGATGTTAATTCTCCTAAAAACGCTGGAAAGGGGATAATTTATGCAATTTTGAGAGAAAAACAATTTATTGCCATGAAACCTTGATATATTTTTTGTTTTATCCTTCGTTTTCATTCAAAACATGAAAATGAAAAGAAAAAACACTAAAAAATCCTTTTTTCTTAAAGAAATATATATATTTTCTTTGAAAAGGCTTGTATTACATTTTATGTAACATGAAAAAGCGATTTTCTACAAAATGTTGTTAAAACCAATAAAAAGGTTTAAATAGTACCCTATTTAAACAAAAAAATATATATATTGTCGTCAAATAAGGATAAAAGCATAAACATAGGCAGTTTGTGCAATTTTAGAGAAAAAAAAATACTGTCAAGAGAAAGAATGTATTTTTTTCGTTTTCTTCCACCAACATATTAAAATATGAAAAAATCCTTGAAAAAGGGACTTTTAGGCAAAATTTTCTTCTTTATTCAAATTGCATATATTATACTTGTAAAAGGGGATTTTGTTTAAAATGCCGTTAATACTACTAAAAACGTTGAAAAACACGTCATTTATGATTTTTTCAGAAAAAAAGTATTTTGCGACAATACTTAGTGCTTTTTGTTTATTTTTTTTTTATGAAAACAATGAAATAAGCAGAAAATCATCGAAAAATTCACTTTTTCGTTGAAAAGAAATTTTTTCGTGAAATGGCATATATTCCTTTTTTCTGAACTAAAAAAAAAGATTGTTTTTCTTAGATAAGATGTTAGTTCTCCTAAAAACGCTGGAAAGGGGATAATTTATGCAATTTTGCGAGAAAAAAATGAATTGCCATTAAAAGTTAACATATTTTTTGATTTTTCTTTATTTTCATTCAAAACATGGAAATGAAATAAAAAAAACAAAGAAAAATCCTTTTTCTTAAAGAAATATATATTTTTTCCTTGAAATGGCTTGTATTACATTTTATGTAACAAAAAAAAAAATATTTCCTTCAAAATGTTAAAATTATTGAAAAGGTTTAAATAAGTAGTTCGTGTAACTATAAAGAGAAAAACAAAACAATAGAGCGTATTGTTTATGTTTTTAATTAAAACATGGAAATTCAAAGAAAATTACTGAAAAACTGACTTTTATAGGTAAAAACATACTTTTTTTTTATAAGGGAAGATGAAGTTGTCAAAAAAACATTGTAAAACCCTTAAAAACGCTGAAAATGAAATCGCATATGTTATACTTGTAAAAAGGGTTTTTATGTAAAAGGCGGTTAATACTTTTAAAAACTGAAAAAAACATAATTCATGAAATTCTAGATGGAAAAAGTATATTGTAACATGGAAAAGTTTTTTTTTTTTTCTAAATGTGTTTAAACATCCAAAAAGGTTAAAAATGGGTACTTTGTACAGTTTTAGAGAAAGAAAATTTTTATAGTGTATATTTTCTTATTTTTAATCAAAACATTGAAACAAATAGAAAGTTATTAAAAAGTGACTTTTGGTGTAAAATCATACCTTTTTTTCGTAAAAGAGATGGTTTTCCTTTAAAGGTAGTAAATCTCCTAAAAAAAAAAACATTGAAAAAAGGGTCATTTATGCAGTTTTAGAGAAAAAATATATATAATCGTAAAATAACGATAAAAGCATAAAAATAGGTAATTTGTGATATTTCAGAGAAAAAATGTATATTCGAGAAAAAGAATGTATTTTTTTGGTTTTCTTCAACAACAAATAAAAATATAAAAAAAACCTGAAAAAGGCACTTTTTAGGAAGAATTTTCTTCTTTATTCAAATTGCATAAATTTTACTTGTATAAGGGAGTTTTGTTTTAAATGCCGGTAATATTCCTAAAAACGTTGAAAAACACGTTATTTATGATTTTTTTTTAGAAAAAAAGTATATTGTGGCAATATTCAGATTTTTTTGTTTATTTTTTTATGAAAACAATGAAATAAGCAGAAAATCATGAAAAAATTCACTTTTTCGGTGAAAAGAAACTTTTTTCGTAAAAACTAAAAAAATGTTGGCCTTTCTTAGATTAGATGTTATTTCTCCTTAAAACGCGGTTAAGGGGATAATTTATGCAATTTTGAAAGAAAAAAATGAAATGTAATTAAAAGTTAATATACTTCATGTTTTTTCCTTCATTTTCATAAATAAAACATGGAAATGAAAAGAAAAAGCACTAAAAAATTACATTTCTTAAAGAAATATATATTTTTTCTTTGAAGTTGCTTGTATTACATTTTATGTAAGATGAAAAAGGGATTTTCTTCAAAATGTTAAAATTATTAAAAAGGTTTAAATAGGGTTATTCATGTAACTTTAAAGAGAAAAACAAAACAATATAGCGTATTTTTCATGTTTTTAATTAAGACATGGAAATTCAAAGAAAATTACTGAAAAACTTATTTTTAGAGGTAAAAACATACATTTTTTTTTCTAAGGGAAGATGAATTTGTCATAAAAATATTGTAAAACCTTTAAAAACTTTGAAAAATGGATAATTCAAATCGCATATGTTATACTTGTAAAAAGGGGGTTTTATGTAAAATGCGGTTAATACTTTTAAAAACTGAGAAAAAACGTAATTTATGAAATTTTAAATGTAAAATGTATATTGTAGCATGATAAAGTTGTAAATCATAAAAATATTGTAAAACCCTTAAAAACGTTGAAAAATGGATAATTCAAATCGCATATGTTATACTTGTAAAAAGCGGTTTTATGTAAAATGCTGTTAATACTTTAAAAAACTGGAAAAAACGTAATTTATGAAATTTTAGATGGAAAAAGTATATTGTAACATGAAAAAGTTGTTTTCTACAAAATGTGTTTAAACGTCCAAAAAGGTTAAAAATGGGTACTTTGTACAGTTTCAGAAAAAGAAAATGTATATAGTGTTTATTTTCTTGTTTTTAATCAAAACATTGACATCAATAGAAAACTATTAAAAAGTAACTTTTGGTAAAAAAACATATTTTTTTTTAGTAAAGGAGATGGTTTTCTTTAAAATAAGAAAATCTCCAAAAAACATTGAAAAAAAGGTCATTTATGCAAGTTTTAGAGAAAAAATATATTATCGTAAAATAAGGATAAAAGCATCAAAAAAGGTATTTTGTTCAATTTTAGAGAAAAAAAATATTGTCGAAAAAAAGAATGTATTGTTTTGGTTTTCACCCACCAACAAATGAAAATATGAGAAAAACCTTGAAATAGGCACTTTTTAGACAGAATTTTCTTTTTTATTCAATTGCATATATTATACTTATAAATGGGGTTTTGTTTAAAATGCCGAAATACTTTTAAAAACGTTGAAAAGCACGTCATTTATGATTTTTTTATGGAAAAAAGTATATTGTTGCAATATTCGGTGTTTTTTGTTTATTTCTTGATGAAAACAATGAAATAAGCAGAAAATCACCGAAAAATTTACTTTTTCGGTGAAAAAAAACTATTTTCGTGAAATGGCATATATTCCTTTTTTCTGAACTAAAAAAAAAGATGGTCTTTGTTAGATAAGATGTTAATTCTCCTAAAAACGCTAGAAAAGGGATAATTTAGTCAATTTTGAGAGAAAAAAAATTAATTGCTATGAAAACTTGATATATTTCTTGCTTTATCCTTCATTTTCATTCAAAACATGAAAATGAAAAGAAAAAACATTGAAAAATCCTTTTTTCTTAAAGAAATATATTTTTTTCTTTGAAATGGCTTGTATTACATTTAATGTAACATGAAAAAGGGATTTTGTACAAAATGTTGTTAAAACCAATAAAAAGGTTTAAATAGTATCCTATTTAAACAAAAAAAAAATATATATATTGTTGTCAAATAAGGATAAAAGCATAAGAATAGGCAGTTTGTGGAATTTTAGAGAAAAAAAATATTGTCAAGAGAAAGAATGTATCTTTTTGGTTTTCTTCCACCAACAAATTAAAATATGAAAAAAACCTTGAAAAAGGCATTTTTTAGGCAGAATTTTCTTCTTTATTCAAATTGCATGAATTATACATGCAAAATGGGATTTTGTTTAAAATGCCGTTAATACTCCTAAAAACGTTGAAAAATACGTCATTTATGATTTTTTCAGAAAAAAGTATATTGCGGCAATATTTAGTGTTTTTTACTGTCAAGAGAAAGAATGTATTTTTATGGTTTTCTTCCACCAAAAATTAAAATATGAAAAAAACTTTGAAGAAGGCACTTTTTAGGCAGAATTTTCTTCTTTATTCAAATTGCATATATTATACTTGTAAAAAAGGATTTTGTTTAAAATGCCGTTAATGCTCCTAAAAACGTTGAAAAACACGTCATTTATGATTTTTTCAGAAAAAAAAGTGTTGCTGCAATATTTAGTGTTTTTTGTTTATTTTTTTTTTATGAAAACAATGAAATAAGCAGAAAATCATCGAAAAATTAACTTTTTCGTTGAAAAGAAACTTTTTTCGTGAAATGGCATATATTCTTTTTTCTGAACTAAAAAAAAAATTGTCTTTCTTAGATAAGATGTTAGTTCTTCTAAAAACGCTGGAAAGGGGATAATTTATGCAATTTTGCGATAAAAAAATGAATTGCCATGAAAAGTTAACAAATTTCTTGCTTTTTTCCTTATTTTCATTCAAAACATGGAAATGAAGTGAAAAAACACTGAAAAATCCTTTTTCTTAAAGAAATATATACTTTTTCCTTGAAATGGCTTGTATTATATTTAATGTATCATGAAAAAGGGATTTTCTTCAAAATGTTAAAATTATTGAAAAGGTTTAAATAGGTAGTTCATGTAACTATAAAGATAAAAACAAAACAATATAACGTATTGTTCATGTTTTTAATTAAAACATGGAAATTCAAAGAAAATTACTAAAAAACTGACTTTTAGAGGTAAAAACATACTTTTTTTTATATAAGGGAAGATGGAGTTATCATAAAAAGATAGTAAAACCCTTAAAAACGCTGAAAATGGATAATTGAAATCGCATATGTTTTACTTGTAAAAGGGGTTTTTATGTAAAATGCGGTTAATAGTTTTAAAAACTGAAAAAAAACATAATTCATGAAGTTTTAGATGGAAAAAGTATATTGTAACATGAAAACGTTTTTTTTTTTTTTTTAATGTGTTTAAACGTCCAAAAAGTTTAAAAATGGGTTCTTTGTATAGTTTCAGAGAAAGAAAATTTATATAGTGTTTATTTTCTTGTTTTTAATCAAAACATTGAAACAAATAGAAAATTATTAAAAAGTGACATTTGGTGTAAAATCATATCTTTTTTTCGTAAAAGAGATGGTTTTCCTTTAAAGGTAGTAAATCTCCGAAAAAAAAAACATTGAAAAAAGGGTCATTTATGCAGTTTTAGAGAAAAAATATATATAATCGTAAAATAACGATAAAAGCATAAAAATAGGTAATTTGTGCAATTTCAGAGAAAAAAAATATTGTCGAGAAAAAGACTGTATTTTTTTGTTTTCTTCCACCAACAAATAAAAATATGAAAAAAAACCTGAAAAAGGCACTTTTTAGGAAGAATTTTCTTCTTTATTCAAATTGCATATATTTTACTTGTAAAAGGGAGTTTTGTTTAAAATGCCGTTAATACTACTAAAAACGTTGAAAAACACGTCATTTATGATTTTTTTGAGAAAAAAAGTATATTGTATATCCCCTTAACAGCGTTTTTAGGAGAAATAAGATCTAATCTACGAAAGGCCAAATTTTTTTAGTTAAGAAAAAAAGGAATATATAACATATTCTGTTTTTTTTTCTGAACTAATAAAAAGTTGGCCTGTCTTGGATTAGATGTTATTTCTCCTAAAAACGCTGTTAAGGGGATAATTTATGCAATTTTGAGAGAAAAAAATGAATTTAAATTAAAAGTTAATATATTTCTCGGTTTTTCCTTCATTTTCATAAAAAAAACATGGAAATGAAAAGAAAAAACACTGAAAAATCTTATTTCTTAAAGAAATATATATTTTTTCCTTGAAGTGGCTTGTATTACATTTTTTGTAACATGAAAAGTTATTTTCTTCAAAATGTTAAAATTATTAAAAAGGTTTAAATAGGGTTGTTCATGTAACTTTAAAGAGAAAAACAAAACAATATAGCGTATTGTTCATGTTTTTATTTAAAACATGGAAATTCAAAGAAAATTACTGAAAAACTGACTTATAGAGGTAAAAACATGCATTTTTTTTCTAAGGGAAGATGGATTTGTCATAAAAATATAGTAAAACCTTAAAAAACGTTGAAAAATGGATAATTCAAATTGCATATGTTATACTTGTAAGGCAAGTAAAGGTAAAGTGGGGGGCTTACGCTGTATCAGCGCGTGGCTGCGGGCGCTCATCTCCCGTCTCTTTGGCCTTTGAGCCTGTGGTGGAATAGTCCCTTACCCCGGGACATGGGGCCAGCATGAAATCCGGGTTTCCACAGTTTACCTTCCCTAGGTTGCCCTAGGTACCCATTTATCGACCAGTGAAGGATGAAAACCTGGGTAGGGTCCGCACCGTCCTCGTCCGGGATCGAACTCGGGCCCACGGATTCGTAGCCAGACGCGCTAGCCACTGCTGTAAATACTTTTAAAAACTGAAAAAAACGTAATTTATGAAATTTTAGATGGAAAAAATATATTGTAACATGAAAAAGTTGTTTTCTACAAAATGTGTTTGAACGTCCAAAAAGGTTAAAAATTGGTACTTTGTACAGTTTCAGAAAAAGAAAATGTATATAGTGTTTATTTTCTTGTTTTTAATCAAAACATTGAAATCATTAAAAAATTATTAAAAAGTAACTTTTAGTAAAGAACCATATTTTTTTTTTTCGTAAAAGAGATGGTTTTCCTTTAAAAGTAGAAAATCTCCAAAAAACATTGATAAAAAGGTCATTTATGCAGTTTAAGGGAAAAAAGTATATATATTATCGTAAAATAAGGATAAAAGCATAAAAAAAAGGTATTTTGTTCAATTTTAGAGAAAAAAAATATTGTCGAAAAAAGAATGTATTGTTTTAGTTTTCTTCCACCAACAAATTAAAATATGACAAAAACCTTGAAATAGGCAGTTTTTAGGCAGAATTTTCTTCTTTATTCAAATTGCATCTATTATATTTGTAAAAGGGGGTTTTGTTTAAAATGCCGAAATACTTTTAAAAACGTTGGAAAACACGTCATTTATGATTTTTTCAGGAAAAAAGTATATTGTTGCGATATTCAGTGTTTTTGTTTATTTTTTTATGAAAACAATGAAATAAGCAGAAAATCATCGAAAAATTCACTCTTTCGGAGAAAAGGAACTATTTTTGTGAAATGGCATATATTCCTTTTTTCTTAACTGAAAAAAAGATGGTCTTTGTTAGATAAGATGTTAATTTTCCTAAAAACGCTGGAAAGGGGATAATTTATGCAATTTTAGGAGAAAAAAAAATAATTGCCATGAAAACTTGATATATTTCTTGCTTTATCCTTCATTTTCATTCAAAACATGAAAATGAAAAAAAAACACTGGGAAATCCTTTTTTCTTAAAGAAATATATATTTTGTCTTTGAAATGGCTTGTTTTATGGATTTTCTACAAAATGTTGTTAAAACCAATAAAAAGGTTTAAATAGTACCCTATTTAAATAAAAAAAAATATGTATTGTCTTTAAATAAGGATAAAAGCATGAAAATAGGCAGTTTGAGCAATTTTAGAGAAAAAAAATATATTGTCAAGAAAAAGAATGTATTTTTTTTGGTTTTCTTCCTCCAACAAATTAAAATATGAAAAAAACCTTGAAAAAGGCACTTTTTAGGTAGAATTTTCTTCTTTATTCAAATTGCATATATTATACTTGTAAAAGGGGATTTTGTTTAAAATGCCGTTAATACTCCTAATACTTGTAAAAAGGGGGTTTTATGTAAAATGCGGAATATACTTTTAAAAACTGAAAAAAAAGTAATTTATGAAATTTTAAATGCAAAAAGTATATTGTAACATGATAAAGTTGTTTTTTACAAAATGTTTTTAAACGTCTAAAAAGGTTAAAAATTGGTACTTTGTACAGTTTCAGCGAAAGAAAATGTATATAATGTTTATTTTCTTGTTTTTAATCAAAACATTGAAATCAATAGAAAATTATCAAAAAGTAAATTTTGGTGTAAAATCATATTTTTTTCGTAAAATAGATGGTTTTCCTTTAAAAGTAGTAAATCTCCGAAAAAAAACATTGAAACAAGGGTTATTTATGCAGTTTCAGAGAAAAAAAAAATCTTATCGTAAAATAAGGATGAAAGGATAAAAATAGGTAATTTGTGCAATTTTGAGAAAAAAATTATCAAGAAAACGAATGTTTTTTTTTTTTTGGTTTTCTTCCACCAACAAATGAAAATATGAAAAATCCTTTAAAAAGGCACTTTTTAGGCAGAATTTTCTTATATATTGAAATTCCATTTATAATACTTGTAAAAGGAGGATTTGTTTAAAATGCCTTTAATACTCCTTAAAACATTGAAAAACACGTGATTTATGATTTCTTTCAGAAGGTATATTGTAGCAATATTCAGTGTTTTTTGTTTATTTTTTGATGCAAACAATGAAATAAGCAGAAAATCATCGAAAAATTCACTTTTTCGGTGAAAAGAAACTATTTTCGTGAAATGGCATACATTCCTTTTTTCTTAACTGAAAAAAAAGATGATCTTTGTTAGATAAGATGTTAATTCTCCTAAAAACGCTGGTGAGGCGATAGTTTATGCAATTTCAGCGTATTGTTCATGTTTTTAATTAAAACATGGAAATTAAAAAAAAATACTGAAAAACTCACTTTTGGAGGTAAATACATACTTTTTTTTTCTAAGAGAAGATGGTTTAGTCATAAAAATATTGTAAAACCCTTAAAAACTTTGAAAAATGGATAATTCAAGTCGCATATGTTATATTTGTAAAAGGTGGTTTAATGTAAAATGCTGTTAATACTTTTAAAAACTGAAAAAAACGTAATTTATGAAATTTTAGATGGAAAAAATATATTGTAACATGAAAAAGTTGTTTTCTACAAAATGTGTTTGAACGTCCAAAAAGGTTAAAAATTGGTACTTTGTACAGTTTCAGAAAAAGAAAATGTATATAGTGTTTATTTTCTTGTTTTTAATCAAAACATTGAAATCATTAAAAAATTATTAAAAAGTAACTTTTAGTAAAGAACCATATATTTTTTTTCGTAAAAGAGATGGTTTTCTTTTAAAAGTAGAAAATCTCCAAAAAACATTGATAAAAAGGTCATTTATGCAGTTTAAGGGAAAAAAGTATATATATTATCGTAAAATAAGGATAAAAGCATAAAAAAAAGTATTTTGTTCAATTTTAGAGAAAAAAAATATTGTCGAAAAAAGAATGTATTGTTTTAGTTTTCTTCCACCAACAAATTAAAATATGACAAAAACCTTGAAATAGGCAGTTTTTAGGCAGAATTTTCTTCTTTATTCAAATTGCATCTATTATATTTGTAAAAGGGGGTTTTGTTTAAAATGCCGAAATACTTTTAAAAACGTTGGAAAACACGTCATTTATGATTTTTTCAGGAAAAAAAGTATATTGTTGCGATATTCAGTGTTTTTGTTTATTTTTTTATGAAAACAATGAAATAAGCAGAAAATCATCGAAAAATTCACTCTTTCGGAGAAAAGGAACTATTTTTGTGAAATGGCATATATTCCTTTTTTCTTAACTGAAAAAAAGATGGTCTTTGTTAGATAAGATGTTAATTTTCCTAAAAACGCTGGAAAGGGGATAATTTATGCAATTTTAGGAGAAAAAAAAATAATTGCCATGAAAACTTGATATATTTCTTGCTTTATCCTTCATTTTCATTCAAAACATGAAAATGAAAAAAAAACACTGGGAAATCCTTTTTTCTTAAAGAAATATATATTTTGTCTTTGAAATGGCTTGTTTTATGGATTTTCTACAAAATGTTGTTAAAACCAATAAAAAGGTTTAAATAGTACCCTATTTAAATAAAAAAAAATATGTATTGTCTTTAAATAAGGATAAAAGCATGAAAATAGGCAGTTTGAGCAATTTTAGAGAAAAAAAATATATTGTCAAGAAAAAGAATGTATTTTTTTTGGTTTTCTTCCTCCAACAAATTAAAATATGAAAAAAACCTTGAAAAAGGCACTTTTTAGGTAGAATTTTCTTCTTTATTCAAATTGCATATATTATACTTGTAAAAGGGGATTTTGTTTAAAATGCCGTTAATACTCCTAAAAACGATGAAAAACACGTCATTTATGATTTTTTCAGAAAAAGGTATATTGTTGCAATATTCAGTGTTTTTTGTTTATTTTTTGATGAAAACAATGAAATAAGTAGAAAATCATCGAAAAATTCACTTTTTCGTTGAAAAGAAACTTTTTTCGTGAAATGGCATATATTCCTTTTTTCTGAACTAAACAAAAAGATTGTCTTTAATAGATAAGATGTTAGTTCTCCTAAAATCGCTGGAAAGGGGATAATTTATGCAATTTTGCGAGAAAAAAATGAATTGCCATGAAAAGTTAATATATTTCTTGCTTTTTTCTTTATTTTCTTTCAAAGATGGAAATGAAATGAAAAAACACTGAAAAATCCTTTTTCTTAAAAAAAAAAAATTTTTTTCCTTGACAAATCTTGTATTACATTTTATGTAACATAAAAAAGAGATTTTATTTAAAATGTCAAATTATTAAAAAGGTTTAAATAGGTAGTTCATGTAAATTTAAGGAGAAAAACAAAACGCTATAGCTTATTGTTCATGTTTTTAATTAAAACTTGGAAATTAAAAAAAATTACTGAAAAACTGACTTTTAGATGTAAAAACATACTTTTTTTTATAAGGGATGATGGAGTTGTCATAAAAATATTGTAAAACCCTTAAAATCGCTAAAAACTGATAATTGAAATCGCATATGTTATACTTTTAAAAAGAGGTTTCATGTAAAATGCGGTTAATACTTTTAAAAACTGAAAAAAACGTAATTCATGAAATTTTAGATGGAAAAAGTATATTGTAACATGAGTAAGTTTTTTTTTTTTTTTTTAAATGTGTTTAAACATCCAAAAAGGTTAAAAATGGGTACTTTGTACAGTTTCAGAGAAAGAAAATGTATATAGTGTTTATTTTCTTGTTTTTAATCAAAACATTGAAATCAATAGAAAATTATTAAAAAGTGACTTTTGCTGTAAAATCATATATTTTTTTTTTGTAAAAGAGATGGTTTTCCTTTAAAAGTAGTAAATCTTCGAAAAAAACATTGAAAAACGGGTCATTGACGCAGTTTTAGAGAAAAAATATATATAATCGTAAAATAACGATAACGGCATAAAAATAGGTAGTTTGTGCAATTTCAGAGAAAAAAAAAATTTGTCGAGAAAAAGAATGTATTTTTTTTTTATTTCTTCCCCGAACAAATAAGAATATGAAAAAAACCTTGAAAAAGGCACTTTTTAGGAAGAATTTTCTTCTTTATTCAAATTGCATATATTTTACTTGTAAAAGGGAGTTTTTTTTTTTAAATGCCGTTAATACTCCTAAAAACGTTGAAAAACACGTCATTTATGATTTTTCAGAGAAAAAAAGTATATTATGGCAATATTCAGTGTTTTTTGTTTATTTTTTTTATGAAAACAATGAAATAAGCAGAAAATCATCAAAAAATTCACTTTTTCGGTGAAAAGAAACTTTTTTCGTACTAATTTATATATTCTTTTTTTCTGAACTAAAAAAAAGATGGCCTTTCTTATATTAGATGTTTTTTCTCATAAAAACGCTGGAAAGGGGATAATTTATGCAATTTTGAGAGAAAAAAATGAATTGTAATTAAAAGTTAATATATTTCTTGCTTTTTCCTTCATTTTCATAAAAAAACACATGGAAATGAAAAGAAAAAACACTAAAAATTCTATTTCTTAAAGAAATATATATTTTTTCCTTGAAGTGGCTTGTATTACATTTTATGTAACATGAAAAAGGGATTTTCTTCAAAATGTTAAAAGTATTCAAAAGGTTTAAATAGGGTAGTTCATGTAACTTTAAAGAGAAAAACAAGACAATTTATAGCGTATTGTTCATGTTTTTAATTAAGACATGGAAATTCAAAGAAAATTACTGAAAAACTGACTTTTAAAGGTAAAAACATATATTTTTTTTCTAAGTGAAGATGGATTTGTCATAAAAATATTGTAAAACCTTTAAAACCATTGAAAAATGGATAATTCAAATCGTATATGTTATACTTGTAAAAATGGGTTTTATGTAAATTGCGGTTAATACTTCTAAAAACTTAAAAAAACCTAATTTATGAAATTTTAAATGCAAAAAGTATATTGTAACATGATAAAGTTGTTTCTACAAAATGTGTTTAAACGTCCAAAAAGGTTAAAAATTGGTAATTTGTACAGTTTCAGCGAAAGAAAATGTATATAGTGTTTATTTTCTTGTTTTTAATCAAAACATTGAAATCAATAGAAAATTATAAAAAAGTAACTTTTGATGTAAAATCTTTTTTTTTTTCGTAAAACAGATGATTTTCCTTTAAAAGTAGTAAATCTTTGAAAAACATTGAAAAAAGGGTTATTTATGCAGTTTTAGAGAAAAAAAAGTATCTCAATGTAAAATAAGGATAAAAGGATAAAAATAGGTAATTTGTGAAATTTTAGAGAAAAAAATTATTGTCAAGAAAATAATGAATTTTTTTTTGTTTTCTTCCACCAACAAATGAAAATAAGAAAAAAAAACTTTTAAAAAGGCACTTTTTAGTCAGAATTTTCTATATTAAAATTGCATTTATAATACTTGTAAAAGTGGGTTTTGTTTAAAATGCCGTTAATACTCCTAAAAACATTGAAAAACACGTCATTTATGATTTCTTACAGAAGAAAAGTATATTGTAGCTTTATTCAGTGTTTTTTGCTTATTTTTTGATGAAAACAATGAAATAGGCAGAAAATACTCGAAAAAATAACTTTTTCAGTGAAAAGAAACTTTTTTCGTAAAATGGCATATATTCGTGTTTTCTGAACTAAAAATGAGATGGTCTTTCTTAGATAAGATGTTAATTCTCCTAAAAACGCTGGTAAAGGGATAATTTATGCAATTTTAGCGTATTGTTCATGTTTTTAATTAAAACATGGAAATTCAAAAAAATTACTGAAAAACTCACTTTTGGAGGTAAAAACATACTTTTTTTTTCTAAGGGAAGATTGATTTGTCATAAAAATATTGTAAAACCTTTAAAAACGTTGAAAAATGGATAATTCAAATCGCATATGTTATACTTGTAAAAGGCGGTTTTATGTAAAATGCTGTTAATACTTTTAAAAACTGAAAAAACGTAATTTATGAAATTTTAGATGGAAAAACTATATTGTAACAGGAAAATGTTGTTTTCAACTAAATGTGTTTAAACGTCCAAAAATGAAAAAAATAGGTACTTAATACAGTTTCAGAAAAAGAAAATGTATATAGTGTTTATTTTCTTGTTTTTAATTAAAACATTGAAATTAATAGAAAATTATTAAAAAGTAACTTTTGGTGTAAAACCATATATTTTTTTCGTAAAATAGATTGTTTTCCTTTAAAAGTAGAAAATATCCAAAAAACATTGAAAAAAAGGTCATTTATGCAGTTTTAGAGAAAAAAATATATATTATCGTAAAATAAGGATAAAAGCATAAAAAAAGGTACTTTGTTCAATTTTAGAGAAAAAAAATATTGTCGAGAAAAAGAATGTGTTTTTTTGGTTTTCTTCCACCAACAAATGAAAATATGAAAAAAACCTTGAAATAAGCACTTTTTAGGCAGATTTTTCTTCTTTATTCAAATTGCATATATTATACTTGTAAAAGAGGGTTTTGTTTAAAATGCCGAAATACTTTTAAAAACGTTGAAAAACACGTCATTTATGATCTTTTTTCAGGAAAAAAGTATATAGATGCAATATTCAGTGTTTTTTGTTTATTTTTTGATGAAAACAATGAAATAAGCAGAAAAACATCACAAAATTTACTTTTTCGGTGAAAAGAAACTATTTTCGTGAAATGGCATACATTCCTTTTTTTCTGAACTAAAAAAAGAGATGGTCATTGTTAGATAAGATGTTAATTCTCCTAAAAACGCTGGAAAGGGGATAATTTATGCAATTTTGAGAGAAAAAAATTAATTGTCATGAAAACTTGATATATTTCTTGCTTTATATTTCATTTTCATTCAAAACATGAAAATGAAAAGAAAAAACACTAAAAAATAATTTTTTCTTAAAGAAATATATATTTTTTCTCTGAAATGGCTTGTATTACATTTTATGTAACATGAAAAAGGGATTTTGTACAAAATGTTGTTAAAACCAATAAAAAGGTTTAAATAGGACCCTATTTAAATACAAAACATATATTGTCCTCCAATAAGGATAAAAGCATAAAAACAGGCAGTTTGTGTAGTTTTAGAGAAAAAAAAGATTGTCAAGAAAAAAAAATATTTTTTTGGTTTTCTTCCACCAACAAATTAAAATATGAAAAAAACCTTGAAAAAGGCACTTTTCATGAAGAATTTTCTTCTTTATTCAAATTGCATATATCATACTTGTAAAAGGGGGATTTGTGTAAAATGCCGTTAATACTCCTAAAAACTTTTCATGAAGAATTTTCTTCTTTATTCAAATTGCATATATCATACTTGTAAAAGGGGGATTTGTGTAAAATGCCGTTAATACTCCTAAAAACGTTGAAAAACACGTCATTTATAATTTTTTTAGAAAAAAAGTATATTGTTGCAATATTCAATTTTTTTGTTTATTTTTTGATGAAAAATAAGGAAATAAGTAGAAAATCATCGAAAAATTCACTTTTTCGTTGAAAAGAAACTTTTTTCGTTAAATGGCATATATTCCTTTTTTTCTGAACTAAAAAAAAAAAGATTGTCTTTCTAAGATAAGATGTTAGTTCTCCTAAAAACGCTGGAAAGGGGATAATTTATGCAATTTTGCGAAAAAAAAATGAATTGCCATGAAAAGTTAATATATTTCTTTCTTTTTTCTTGATTTTCATTCAAAACATGGAAATGAAATGAAAAAACACTGAAAAATCCTTTTTCTTAAAGAAATATATATTTTTTCCTTGAAAAGGCTTATATAACATTTTATGTAACATGAAAAAGGGATTTTCTTCAAAATGTTAAAATTATTAAAAAGGTTTAAATAGGTAGTTCATGTAACTTAAAAGAGAAAAACAAAACGCTATAGCGTATTGTTCATGTTTTTAATTAAAACATGGAAATTCAAAGAAAATTACTGAAAAACTGACTTTTAGAGGTAAAAACATACTTTTTTTATAAGGGAAGATGGAGTTGTCATAAAAAAATTGTAAAACCCTTAAAAACGCTAAAAATGGATAATTGAAATCGCATATGTTATACAGTGATAGCTCGGCTGACGAACGCTTTAGCTCACGAACTTTTCGCCTCACGAACATTAAATTCGCGAGAATTTAGTCTCAGCTCACGAACTAGTTTTCGGCAGACGAACCAAACCACGCGGTCGAACAGCGCTACGGTGGCGGCCTCGAGAAGCTGACGCACGCTCACGGCGTCCCAGTTCGTCACTGCCTTTCCTTGTGTGCGGACGAGGGTTGTGTTTGAGAGACATTTGATAGACACTTTTGCTATTATGGGACCAAAAAAGACCCCACCACAGGCTAGTGCTAAGCCTAAGAAGACATTAAAGAAAATTACAGTTGAGCTGAAGAAGGAGATAATTGAAAAACACGAACGAGGTGTGCGTTTGTGTGACTTAGCGTCCCAGTACGAGTACGCTAAGTCTACCATTGCTACCATCCTTAAGAACAAGGAAGCTATTAAGGGTGCATGTGTGGCTAAGGGTGTTTCTGTGTTGTCTAAGCAACGGTCTCAGGCAATAGAAGAGGTTGAAAAACTTCTGTTGATTTGGATTAATGAAAAGCAGCTTGCAGGGGACAGTGTGAGTGAGGGTATTATCGCCGAGAAAGCACTGCAACTTCACTCGGATATCATCAAGAGGCAACCTGGAAGTTCGTCATCCAGTCATGATTTCAAGGCTAGCCACGGATGGTTCGAGAAGTTTAAGCGTCGTACAGGGATTCATAGTGTCATTCGTCATGGTGAGGCAGCCAGTGCTGACGATAAAGCTGCCGAAGCTTACAAGGAATCATTCCTCAAGATGGTGGAAGAAGAAGGCTACGTTTCTCATCAAGTGTTTAATGCTGATGAAACCGGTCTTTTTTGGAAAAAGATGCCTAACCGGACTTTCATTACACAGGAAGAGAAGTCCATCCCTGGGCATAAGCCTATGAAAGATAGGCTAACCCTCCTGCTGTGCGCCAATGCCAGTGGCGACTGTAAGCTAAAACCAATGTTGGTTTATCACTCAGAGAACCCAAGGGCCTTCAAGAAAAACCAGGTGGTTAAATCCAAGCTTCCTGTAATGTGGAAGTCCAACACCAAAGCTTGGGTTACTCGTCTCCTGTTTATGGACTGGATGCATGATGTTTTCGCTCCTTCAGTGAGGAAATATCTCGAGGAGAGAGGACTCCCTGTCAAGTGTCTTCTTCTCCTTGACAATGCCCCAGCGCATCCACCAAGTTTGGAGGAGGAACTTCAAGGTGATCTTGAATTCATCAAGGTCAAATTCCTCCCTCCCAACACAACCCCCCTCCTGCAGCCCATGGACCAGCAAGTGATCGCAAGCTTTAAGAAGCTTTACACTAAGGCTTTATTTACTCGGTGCTTTCACGTCACCAATGACACTGACCTATCCCTTAGGGATTATTGGAAGGACCATTTCAATGTGTATCATTGTGTTCAACTGATAGAAAAGGCTTGGCATGATGTTACCTTTCGAACCTTGAAAGCAGCATGGAAGAAGTTGTGGCCAGCATGCATCCTTGAGAGGGACTTTGAAGGATATGATCCTCAAGACTCTGTTGTTGTGAACGACATTGTTTCCATGGGACAGAACATGGGACTTCAAGTGGATGCAGATGATGTCGAGGAGCTTGTGGCTGACCATAATGAAGTCCTCAACACAGAGGATTTGATTCGCCTTCAAGAGGACAAGCAGAAGGAAGTGATTCAGGAGTTGTCATCTGAGGACGAGGAGGAGGAGATGGCTGCAGCATCAAGTGAGAGCATCAAGACCATGTTAGCTAAGTGGAGTGATGTGCAGGCTTTTATCGAACAGTACCATTCAGAAAAGACTGTGGCTATGAGAATCATCAACATGATGAATGATAATGTGATGCCTCAGTTTCGTAAGACCTTACAAGTCAGAAAGCAACAGGTGTCAATTAAGAGGTTTTTAGTTAACAAAAAGGATGAAGAGTCTCCTTCTAAGAAGCAAAGAAGAGAAGCCACACCGGAGGTTGAGTTACCTACTGTCCTTATGGAAGGTGACTCTCCTTCCAAACAGTAACTCCCTCCCTCCCTACTCCTCCCACTCCATTCCATCAAGCCATCAACTACCATCACAAAGGTAAATAAAACGACTTTATTATACAGTACAGTTTATTTCT
The DNA here is from genome assembly GCA_020233015.1 of Callinectes sapidus. Taxonomy (NCBI): domain Eukaryota; kingdom Metazoa; phylum Arthropoda; class Malacostraca; order Decapoda; family Portunidae; genus Callinectes; species Callinectes sapidus. Next base: position 23,617,497 of record CM035223.1, on the reverse strand, counting down.
TTAATTACAATACAATAGCACATTTATTATACATAAAATAAGGTATATTTTTGTGTAGTTTTAAGGCTTATTTAGTAGAAAATTATGTTTTATATGGACCTGGGAACGGATTATTCTCATTTTAATGGTTTCTTATGGGAAATAAATGCTCGGAAGACGAACTTTTCGCCTTACAAACACTCTCTGGGAACCAAATATGTTCGTGAGCCGAGGTATCACTGTACTTTTAAAAGGGGGGTTTATGTAAAATGCGGTTAATACTTTTAAAAACTGAAAAAAACGTAATTCATGAAAGTTTAGATGGAAAAAGTATATTGTAGAATTCAAGAGTTGTTTTTTTTTTTAAATGTGTTTAAACATCCAAAAAGGTTGAAAATGGGTACTTTGTACAGTTTCAGAGAAAGAAAATGTATATAGTGTTTATTTTCTTGTTTTTAATCAAAACATTGAAATCAATAGAAAATTATTAAAAAGTGACTTTTGGTGTAAAATCATTTCTTTTAATCGTAAAAGAGATGGTTTTCATTTGAAAGTATTAAATCTATGAAAAAAAAACATTGAAAAAAGGTCATTTATGCACTTTTAGAAAAAAATACATATAATCGTAAAATAACGATAAAAGCATATAAATAGGTAATTTGTGCAATTTCAGAGAAAAAAATATTGTCGAGAAAAAGAATGTATTTTTTTGGTTTTCTTCCACAAGCAAATAAAAATATGAAAAAATTTTGAAAAAGGCACTTTTTATGCAGAATTTTCTTCTTTATTCAAATTGCATACATTTTACTTGTAAAAGGGAGTTTTGTTTAAAATGCCGTTAATACTCCAAAAAACGTTTAAAAACACGTCATTTATGATTTCTTTTCAGAAAAAAAGTATATTGTGGCAATATTCAGTGTTTTTCGTTTATTTTTTTATGAAAACAATGAAATAAGCAGAAAATAATCGAAAAATTAACTTTTTCGCTGCAAATAAACTTTTTTTGTAAAACTTTATATATTCCTTTTTTTGAACTAAAAAAAAAGTTGGCCTTTCGTAGATTAGATGTTATTTCTCCTAAAAACGCTGGAAAGGGGATAAATAATGGAATTTTGAGAGAAAAAAATGAATTGTAATTAAAAGTTAATATATTTCTTAGTTTTTCCTTCATTTTCATAAAAAAAAACATGGAAATGAAAAGAAAAAAACACTTAAAAATCCTATTTCTTATAAAAATTTATATGTTTTCCTTGAAATGACTTGTATTACATTTTATGTAACATGAAAAACGGATTTTAAACAAAATGTTAAAATTATTAAAATAGTTTAAATAGGGTAGTTCATGTAACTTTAAAGAGAAAAACGAAACAGTATAGCGTATTGTTCATGTTTTTAATCAAAACATGGAAATTCAAAGAAAATTACTGAAAAACTTACCTTTAGAGGTAAAAACATACATTTTTTTTCTAAGGAAAGATGGATTTGTCATAAAAATAGTGTAAAACCTTTAAAAACGTTGAAAAATGGATAATTCAAATTGCATATGTTATACTTGTAAAAGGCGGTTTTATGTAAAATGCGGTTAATACTTTTAAAAACTGAAAAAAGAGTAATTTAAGAAATTTTAAATGCAAAAAGTATATTGTAAAATGATAAAGTTGTTTTCTATAAAATCTGTTTAAACGTCCAAAAAGGTTATAAATGGGTACTTTGTACAGTTTCAGCGAAAGAAAATGTATATAGTGTTTATTTTCTCGTTTTTAATCAAAACATTGAAATCAATAGAAAATTATTAAAAAGTAACTTTTGGTAAAAAAAAACTTTTTTTCTTCGTAAAAGAGATGGTTTTCCTTTAAAAGTAGAAAATCTCCAAAAAACATTGAAAACAAGGTCATTTATGCAGTTTTAGAGAAAAAAAATATTTTATCGTAAAATAAGGATAAAAGCATAAAAAAAGGTATTTTGTTCAATTTTAGAGAAAAAAAAATATTGTCGAGAAAAAGAATGTATTGTTTTGGTTTTGTTTCACCAACAAATGAAAATATGAGAAAAACCTTGAAATAGGCACTTTTTAGGCAGAATTTTCTTCTTTATTAAATTTTAAATATTATACTTGTTTTTTTGCTTAAAATGCCATAATACTTTTAAAAACGATGAAAACACGTCATTTATAATTTTTTTCAGGAAAAAAGTATATTGTTGCAATATTCAGTGTTTTTTGTTTATTTCTAGATGAAAACAATGAAATAAGCAGAAAATTATCGAAAAATTTAAATTTTCGGTGAAAAGAAACAATTTTCGAGAAATGGCATATATTCCTTTTTTCTGAACTAAACAAAAAGATGGTCTTTGTTAGATAAGATGTTAATTCTCCTAAAAACGCTGGAAATGGGATAATTTATGCATTTTTGAGAGAAAAAAAATTAATTGAAATGAAAACTTGATATATTTCTTGCTTTATCCTTCATTTGCATTCAAAACATTAAAATGAAATGAAAAAACACTGAAAATACCCTTTTTTCTTAAAGAAATATATATTTTTTCTTTGAAATGGCTTGTATTACATTTTATGTAACATGAAAAAGAGATTTTCTACAAAATCTTGTTAAAACCAATAAAAAGGTTTAAATAAAACCCTATTTAAACAAAAAAATATATGTATTGTCGTCAAATAAGGATAAAAGCATATAAATAGGCAGTTTGTGCTTTTTTAGAGAAAAAAAAAATATTGTCAAGAGAAAGAATGTATTTTTTTGGTTTTCTTCCACCAACAAATTAAAATATGAAAAAAACCTTGAAAAAGGCACTTTTAGGCATAATTTTTTTCTTTATTCAAATTGCATGAATTATACTTGTAAAAGAGGATTTTGTTTAAAATGCCGTTAACACTCCTAAAAACGTTGAAAAACACGTCATTTGTGATTTTTTCAGAAAAAAAGTATATTGCGGCAATATTTAGTGTTTTTTGTTTATTTCTTTATGAAAACAATGAAATAAGCAGAAAATCATCGAAAAATTCACTTTTTCGTTGAAAAGAAACTTATTTCGTGAAATGGCATATATTCCTTATTTCTGAACTAAAAAAAAAGATTGTCTTTCTTAGAAAAGATGTTAGTTCTCCTAAAAACGCTGGAAAGGGGATAATTTATGTAATTTTGCGAGAAAAAATGAATTGCAATGAAAAGTTAACATATTTCTTGCTTTTTTCTTTATTTTCATTCAAAACATGGAAATGAAATAAAAAACACTGAAAAATCCTTTTTTTTAAAGAAATATATATTTTTTCCTTGAAATGGCTTGTATTACATTTTATCTAACATGAAAGAGGGATTTTCTTCAAAATGTTAAAATTATTGAAAAGGTTTAAAGAGGTAGTTCATGTAACTATAAAGGGAAAAACAAAACAATATAGCGTATTGTTCATGTTTTTAATTAAAACATGGAAATTCAAAGAAAATTACTGAAAAACTGACTTTTAGAGGTAAAATTTTTTTTTTTTTTTTTATGAGGGAAGATGGAGTAGTCATAAAAAGATTGTAAAACCCTTAAAAACGCTGAAAATGGATAATTGAAATCGCATATGTTATACTTGTAAAAAGAGTTTTTATGTAAAATGCGGTTAATACTTTTAAAAACGGAAAAAAACATAATTCATGAAATTTTAGATGGAAAAAGTATATTGTAACATGAAAAAGTTGTTGTTTTTTTTAAATGTGTTTAAACATCCAAAAAGGTTAAAAATGGGTACTTTGTACAGTTTGAGAGAAAGAAAATGTATATAGTGTTTATTTTCTTGTTTTTAATCAAAACATTGAAACAAATATAAAATTATTAAAAAGTGACTTTTGGTGTAAAATCATATTTTTTTTTTCGCAAAAGAGATGGTTTTCCTTTAAAAGTAGTAAATCTCCGAAAAAAAAACATTGATAAAAGAGTCATTTATGCAGCTTTAGAGAAAAAAATATATATAATCGTAAAATAACGATAAAAGCATAAAAATAGGTAATATGTGCAATTGTAGAGAAAAAAAATATTGTCGAGAAAAAGAATGTATTTTTTTGGTTTCCTTCCACCAACAAATAAAAATATGAAAAAAACCTGAAAAAGGCACTTTTTAGGAAGAATTTGCTTCTTTATTCAAATTGCATATATTTTACTTGTAAAAGGGAGTTTTGTTTAAAATGCCGTTAATACTCGTAAAAACGTTGAAAAACACGTCATTTATTATTTGTTTTAGAAAAAAAGTATATTGTGGCAATAAGTGTTTTTTGTTTATTTTTTGATGAAAACAATGAAATAAGCAGAAAATCATCGAAAAATTCACTTTTTCGGTGAAAAGAAACTTTTTTCGTGAAATTGCATATATTCCTTTTTTCTGAATTAAAAAAAAAGATTGTTTTTCTTAGATAAGATGTTAGTTCTCCTAAAAACGCTGGAAAGGGGATAATTTATGCAATTTTGCGAGAAAAAAAATAATTGCCATGAAAAGTTAATATATTTCTTGCTTTTTTCTTTAGTTTCATTCAAAACATGGAAATGAAATGAAAAAACACTGAAAAATCCTTTTTCTTAAAAAAAATGTATATTTTTTCCTTGACAAGGCTTGTATTACATTTTACGTAACATAAAAAAGGGATATTATTCAAAATTTTAAAATTATTAAAAAGGTTTAAATAGGTAGTTCATGTAACTTTAAAGAGAAAAACAAAACGCTATAGCGTATTGTTCATGTTTTTAATTAAAACTTGGAAATTCAAAAAAAATTACTGAAAAACTGACTTTTAGAGGTAAAAACATACTTTTTTTTTTATAAGGGATGATGGAGCAGTCATAAAAATATTGTAAAACACTTAAAAACGCTAAAAATGGATAATTGAAATCGCATATGTTATACTTTTAAAAAGGGGTTTTATGTAAAATGCGGTTAATACTTTTAAAAACTGAAAAAAACGTAATTCATGAAATTTTAGATGGAAAAAGCATATTGTAACATGAAAAAGTTTTTTTTTTTTTTTAATGTGTTTAAACATCCAAAAAGGTTAAAAATGGGTACTTTTTACAGTTTCAGAGAAAGAAAATGTATATTATGTTTATTTTCTTGTTTTTAATCAAAACATTGAAATCAATAGAAAATTATTAAAAAGTGACTTTTGGTGTAAAATCATTTCTTTTTTTCGTAAAAGAGATGGTTTTCCTTTAAAAGTAGTAAATCTCCGAAAAAAAAACATTGAAAAAAGGGTCATTTATGCAGTTTTAGAGAAAAAATATATATAATCGTAAAAAAACGATAAAAGCATAAAAATTGGTAATTTGTGCAATTTTAGAGAAAAAAAATATTGTCGAGAAAAAGACTGTATTTTCTTGGTTTTCTTCCACCAACAAATAAAAATATGAAAAAAACCTTGAAAAAGGCACTTTTTAGGCAGAATTTCCTTCTTTATTCAAATTGCATATATTTTACTTGTAAAAGAGAGTTTTGTTTAAAATGCCGTTAATACTCCTAAAAACGTTTAAAAAAACGTGATTTATGATTTTTTTAAGAAAAAAAGTATATTGTGGCAATATTCAGTATTTTTTGTTTATTTTTTGATGAAAACAATGAAAAAAGCAGAAAATCATCGAAAAATTCACTTTTTCGGTGAAAAGAAACTTTTTTCGTAAAACGTTAAATATTCCTTTTTTTGAACGAAAAAAAGTAGGTTTTCTTAGAATAGATGTTATTACTCCTAAAAACGCTGGAAAGGGGATAATTTATGCAATTTTGAAAGAAAAAATGAATTGTAATTAAAAGTTAATATATTTCTTGCTTTTTCCTTCATTTTCATAAAAAAAACATGGAAATGAGAAAAAAAACACTGAAAAATCCAATTTCTTAAAGAAATATATATTTTTTCCTTGAAATAGCTTGTATTACATTTTATGTAACATGAAAAAGGGATTTTCTACAAAATGTTAAAATTATTAAAATAGTTTAGAGTAGTTCATTTAACTTTAAAGAGAAAAACTAAACAACATGTTCATGTTTTTAATTAAAACATGGAAATTCAAAGAAAATTACAGAAAAACTGACTTTTAGAGGTAAAACCATACATTTTTTTCTAAGGGAAGATGGATTTGTCATAAAAATATTGTAAAACCTTTAAAAACGATGAAAAATGGATTATTCAAATCGCATATGTTATACATGTAAAAGGGGGTTTTATGTAAAATGCGGTTAATACTTTTAAAAACTGAAAAAAACGTAATTTATGAAATTTTAAATGCAAAAAGTATATTGTTCCATGATAAAGTTGTTTTTTACAATATGTGTTTAAACGTTCAAAAAGGTTAAAAATTGGTACTTTGTACAGTTTTAGCGAAAGAAAATATGAAGTGTTTTTTTTCTTGTTTTTAATCAAAACATTGAAATCAATAGAAAATTATTAAAAAGTAACTTTTGGTGTAAAATCATATTTTTTTCGTAGAATAGATGGTTTTCCTTTAAAAGTAGTAAATCTCCGAAAAAACATTTAAAAAAGGGTTATTTATGCAGTTTTAGAGAAAAAAAAAATAATTCATCGTAAAATAAGGATAAAAGGATAAAAATAGGTATTTTGTGCAATTTTAGAGAAAATAATTATTGTCAAGAAAAAGATGTATTTTTTTTTTTTGGTTTTCTTCCACCAACAAATGGAAATATGAAAAAACCTTCAAAAAGGCACTTTTAGGCAGAATTTTCTTCTATATTCAAATTACATTTATAATACTTGTAAAAGGGGGTTTTGTTTAAAATGCCGTTAATACTCCTAAAAACATTTAAAAAACAGGTCATTTATGATTTCTTTCAGAAGAAAAGTATATTTCAGCAATATTCAGTGTTTTTTGATTATTTTTTGATAAAAACAATGAAATAAGCAGAAAATACTCGAAAAATAACTTTTTTAGTGAAAAGAAATTTTTTCGTGAAATGGCATATATTCGTTTTTTCTGAACTAAAAATGAGATGGTCTTTCTCAGATAAGATGTTAATTCTCCTAAAAACGCTGGTAAAGGGATAATTTATGCAATTTCGGCGTATTGTTCATGTTTTTAATTAAAATATGGAAATTTAAAAAAAATTACTGAAAAACTCAATTTTGGAGGTAAAAACATATTTTTTTTTTTAAAGGGAAGATTGATTTGTCATTAAAATTATTTAAAACCCTTAAAAACGTTGAAAAATGGATAATTCAAATCGCATATGTTATACTTGTAAAAGGTGGTTTTATGTAAAATGCTGTTAATACTTTTAAAAACTGAAAAAAAAAGTAATTTATGAAATTTTAGATGGAAAAAGTATATTGTAAAATGAAAAAGGTGTTTTCTACAAAATGTGTTTAAACGTCCAAAAAGGTTAAAAATGGGTACTTTGTACAGTTTCAGAAAAAGAAAATGTATATAGTGTTTATTTTCTTGTTTTTAATCAAAACATTGAAATCAATAGAAAATTATTAAAAGAAACTTTTGGTGTAAAATCATATATTTTTTTCGTAAAAATAGATAGTTTTCCTTTAAAAGTAGAAAATCTCCAAAAAACATTGAAAAAAAGGTTATTTATGCTTTTTTAGAGAAAAAAATATATTATCGTAAAATAAGGATAAAAGCATAAATAAAGGTATTTTGTTCAATTTTAGAGAAAAAAAATATATTGTCGGGAAAAAGAATGTTTTTTTGGTTTTCTTCCATCAACAAATGAAAATATGAATAAAACCTTCAAATAAGCACTTTTTAGGCAGATTTTTCTTCTTTATTCAAATTGCATATATTATACTTGTAAAAGAGGGTTTTGTTTAAAATGCCGAGATACTTTTAAAAACGTTGAAAAACACGTAATTTATGAATTTTTTTCAGGAAAAACGTATATAGTTGCAATATTCAGTGTTTTTTGTTTATTTTTTGATGAAACCAATGAAATAAGCAGAAAATCATCGAAAAATTCACTTTTTAGGTGAAAAGAAACTATTTTCGTGAAATGGTATAAATTCCTTATTTCTGAACTAAAAAAAGTGATGCTCTTTGTTATATAAGATGTTAATATATAGGGTATTGTTCATGTTTTTAATTAAGACATGGAAATTCAAAGAAAATTACTGAAAAACTGACTTTTAGAGGTAAAAACATACATTTTTTTTTTCTAAGGGAAGATGGATTTGTCATAAAAATATTGTAAAACCTTTAAAAACGTTGAAAAATGGATAATTCAAATCGCATATGTTATACTTGTAAAAAGGGGTTTTATGTAAAATGTTGTTTATACTTTTAAAAACTAAAAAAAACGTAATTTATGATATTTTAAATGCAGAAAGTATATTGTAACATGATAAAGTTGTTTTTTACAAAATGTGTTTAAACGTCCAAAAAGGTTAAAAATTAGTACTTTGTACAGTTTCAGCGAAAGAAAATGTATATAGTGTTTATTTTCTTGTTTTCAATCATAACATTGAAATCAATAGAAAATTATTAAAAAGTAACTTGTGGTGTAAAATCATATATTTTTTTGTAAAATAGATTGTTTTCCTTTAAAAATAGTAAATCTCCGAAAAACATTGAAAAAAGGGTTATTTATGCAGTTTTAGAGAAAAAAAAAAGTATCTCATCGTAAAATATGGATCAAAGGATAAAAATAGGTAATTTGTGCAATTTTAGAGAAAAAATTACATACAAATGAAAATATGAAAAAAGTTTTAAAAGGCACTTTTTAGGCAGAATTTTTTTCTATATTCAAATTGCATTTATAATACTTCTAAAAATGGGTTTTGTTTAAAATGCCGTTAGTACTCCTAAAAACATTGAAAAACACGTAATTTATGATTTCTTTCAGAAGTAAAGTATATTGTAGCAATATTCAGTGTTTTTTTTTTTATTTTTTGATGAAAACAATGAAATAAGCAGAAAATACTCGAAAAAATAACTTTTTCATTGAAAAGAAACTTTTTTCGTGAAATGGCATATATTCGTGTTTTTTGAACTAAAAATGAGATGGTGTTTCTTAGATAAGGTGTTAATTCTCCTAAAAACGCTGGAAAGGGGATAATTTATGCAATTTTGAGAGAAAAAAAATTAATTGCCATGAAAACTTGATATATTTCTTGCTTTATCCTTCATTTTTATTCAAAACATGAAAATGAAAAGAAAAAATACTGAAAAATCTTTTTTTCTTGAAGAAATATATATTTTTTCTTTCAAATGGCTTGTATTACATTTTATGTAACATGAAAAAGGGATTTTCTACAAAATGTTGTTAAAACCAATAAAAAGGTTTAAATAGTACCCTATTTAAACAAAAAATATATATATTGTCGTCAAATAAGGATAAAAGCATAAAAATAGGCAGTTTGTGCAATTTTAGAGAAAAAAAATATTGTAAAGAGAAAGAATGTATTTTTTTGGTTTTCTTCCACCAACAAATAAAAATATGAAAAAAACCTTGAAAAAGGCACTTTTTAGGCAGAATTTTTTTCTTTATTCAAATTGCATATAATATACTTGTAAAAGGGGATTTTGTTTAAAATGCCGTTAATACTCCTAAAAACGTTGAAAAACACGTCATTTAAGATTTTTTCAGAAAAAAAGTATATTGCGGCAATATTTAGTGTTTTTTGTTTATTTTTTTATGAAAAGAATGAAATAAGCAGAAAATCATCGAAAAATTCACTTTTTCGTTGAAAAGAAACTTTTTTCGTGAAATGGCATATATTCCTTTTTTCTGAACTAAAAAAAAAGATTGTCTTTCTTAGATAAGATATTAGTTCTCCTAAAAACGCTGGAAAGGGGATAATTTATGCAATTTTGCGAGAAAAAAATAAATTGCCATTAAAAGTTAACATATTTCTTGCTTTTTTCTTTCTTTTCATTCAAAACATGGAAATGAAATGAAAAAAAACACTGAAAAATCCTTTTTCTTAAAGAAATATAAATTTTTTCCTTGAAATGGCTTGTATTATATTTTATGTAATATGAGAAAGGGATTTTCTTCAAAATGTTAAAATTATTGAAAAGGTTTAAATAGGTAGTTCATGTAACTATAAAGAGAAAAACAAAACAATATAGCGTATTGTTCATGTTTTTAATTAAAACATGGAAATTCAAAGAAAATTACAGAAAAACTGACTTTTAGAGGTAAAAATATACTTTTTTTTTATAAGGGAAGATGGAATTGTCAAAAAAGATTGTAAAGCCCTTTATAACTCTGAAAATGGATAATTGAAATCGCATATGTTATACTTGTAAAAGGAGTTTTTATATAAAATGCGGTTAATACTTTTAAAAACTGAAAAAAACATAATTCATGAAATTTTAGATGGAAAAAGTATATTGTTATATAAAAAACTTTTTTTTTTTTAAATGTGTTTAAACATCGAAAAAGGTTAAAAATGGGTACTTTGTACAGTTTCAGAGAAAGAAAATGTATATAGTGTTTATTTTCTTGTTTTTAACCAAATATTGAAATCAATAGAAAATTATTAAAAAGTAACTTTTGGTGGAAAATCATATATTTTTTTGTAAAATAGATGGTTTTCCTTTAAAAATAGTAAATCTCCGAAAAACATTGAAAAAAGGGTTATTTATGCAGTTTTAGAGAAAAAAAAGTATATCATCGTAAAATATGGATAATAGGATAAAAATAGGTAATTTGTGCAGTTTTAGAGAAAAAAAATATTGTCAAGAAAGAGAATGTATATATTTTTTTGGTTTTCTTCCACCAACAAATGAAAATATGAAAAAAAACTTTTAAAAAGTCACTTTTTAGGCAGAATTTTCTTCTATATTCAAATTGCATTTTTAATACTTGTAAAAGGGGGTTTTGTTTTAAATGCCGTTAATACTCCTAAAAACATTGAAAAACACGTCATTTATGATTTCTTTCAGAAGAAAAGTATATTGTAGCAATATTCAATGTTTTTTTTTTTTTTTGATGAAAACAATGAAAAAAGCAGAAAATACTCGAAAAAATAACTTTTTCAGTGAAAAGATACTTTTTTCGTGAAATGTCATATATTCGTGTTTTCTGAACTAAAAATGAGATGGTGTTTCTTAGATAAGATGTTAATTCTCCTAAAAACGCTGGTAAAGGGATAATTTATGCAATTTTAGCGAATTGTTTATGTTTTTAATTAAAACATGGAAATTAAAAAAAATTACTGAAAAACTCAATTTTGGAGGTAAAAACATACTTTTTTTTTTCTAAGGGAAGATTGATTTGTCATAAAAATATTGTAAAACAATTAAAAACGTTGAAAAATGGATACTTCAAATCGCATATGTTATACTTGTAAAAGGCGGTTTTATGTAAAATGCTGTTAATACTTTTAAAAACTGAAAAAAACGTAATTTAGGAAATTTTAGATGGAAAAATTATATTGTAACATGAAAAAGTTGTTTTCTACAAAATTTGTTTAAACGTCCAAAAAGGTTGAAAATGGGTACTTTGTACAGTTTCAGAAAAAGAAAATGTATATAGTGTTTATTTTCTAGTTTTTAATCAAAACATTGAAATCAATAGAAAACTATTAAAAAGTAACTTTTGGTAAAAAAACATATTTTTTTTTCGTAAAAGAGATGGTTTTCCTTTAAAAGTAGAAAATCTCTAAAAAACAATTAAAAAAAGGTCATTTATGCAGTTTTAGAGAAAAAATATATTATCTTAAAATAAGGATTAAATCATAAAAAAAGGTATTTTGTTCAATTTTAGAGAAAAAAAATATTGTCGAGAAAAGGAATGTATTGTTTTGCTTTTCTTCCACCAACAAATGAAAGTATGAGAAAAACCTTGAAATAGGCACTTTTTAGGCAGAATTTTCTGTTTTATTCAAATTGCATATGTTATAGTTGTAAAAGAGGGTTCTGTTTAAAATGCCTAAATACTTTTAAAAACGTTGAGAAACACGTCATTTATGATTTTTTTTTTTTCAGGAAAAGAGTGGATTGTTGCAATATTCGGTGTTTTTTGTTTATTTCTTGATGAAAACAATGAAATAAGGAGAAAATCACCGAAAAATTATTTTTGTGAAATGGCATATATTCCTTTTTTCTGAACTAAAAAAAAAAAGATGGTCTTTGTTAGATAAGAGGTTAATTCTCCTAAAAACGCTAAAAAGGGGATAATTTATGCAATTTTGAGAGAAAAAATATTAATTGCCATGAAAATTAGATATATTTCTTGCTTTATCCTTCATTTTTATTCAAAACATGAAAATGAAAAGAAAAAACACTGAAAAATTCTTTTTTCTTAAAGAAATATATATTTTATCTTTGAAATGGCTTGTATTACATTTTATGTAACATGAAAAAGGGATTTTCTACAAAATGTTATTAAAACCAATAAAAAGGTTTAAATAGTACCCTATTTAAACAAAAAATATATATATTGTCGTCAAATAAGGATAAAAGTATAAAAATAGGCAGTTTGTGCAATTTTAGAGAAAAAAAATATATTGTCACGAGAAAGAATGTATTTTTTTGGTTTTCTTCCACCAACAAATTAAAATATGAAAAAACCTTGAAAAAGGCACTTTTTAGGCAGAATTTTCTTCTTTATTCAAATTGCATTAATTATACTTGTAAAAGGGGATTTTTTTAAAAAATGCCGTTAATACTCCTAAAAACGTTGAAAAACACGTCATTTATGATTTTTTCAGAAAAAAGTACATTGCTGCTATATTTAGTGTTTTTTGTTTATTTTTTTATGAAAACAATGAAATAAGCAGAAATTCATCGAAAAATTCATTTTTTCGTTGAAAAGAAACTTTTTTCGTGAAATGGCATATATTCCTTTTTTATGAACTAAAAAAAAAAAATTGTCGTTCTTAGATAAGATGTTAGTTCTCCTAAAAACGCTGGAAAGGGGATAATTTATGCAATTTTGCAAGAAAAAATGAATTGCCTTGAAAAGTTAACATATTTCTTGCTTTTTTCTTTATTTTCATTCAAAACATGGAAATGAAATGAAAAAACTCTGAAAAATCCTTTTTCTTAAAGAAATACATATTTTTTCCTTGAAATATCTTGTATTACATTTTATGTAACATGAAAAAGGGATTTTCTTCAAAATGTTAAAATTATGGAAAAGGTTTAAATAGGTAGTTCATGTAACTATAAAGAGAAAAACAAAACAATATAGCGTATTGTTCATGTTTTTAATTAAAACATGGAAATTCAAAGAAAATTACTGAAAAACTGACTTTTAGAGGAAAAAACATACTTTTTTTTATAAGGGAAGATGGAGTTGTCAAAAAAAAATTGTAAAACCCTTAAAAACGCTGAAAATGGATTATTGAAATCGCATATGTTATACATGTAAAAGGGATTTTTATGTAAAATGCGGTTAATACTTTTAAAAACTGAAAAAAACATAAATTATTAAATTTTATATGGAAAAAGTATATTGTAACATCAAAAAGTTTTTTTTTTTTAAATGTGTTTAAACATCCAAAAAGGTTAAAAATGGGTACTTTGTACAGTTTCAGAGAAAGAAAATGTATATAGTGTTTAATTACTTGTTTTTAATCAAAACATTGAAAGTAAGAGAAAATTATTAAAAAGTGACTTTGGTGTAAAATCATATCTTTTTTTCGTAAAAGAGATGGTTTTCCTTTAAAAGTAGTAAATCTCCGAAAAAAAAACATTGAAAAAGGGTCAATTATGCAGTTTTAGAAAAAAAATATATATAATCGTAAAATAACGATAAAAGCATAAAAATAGGTAATTTGTGCAATTTCAGAGAAAAAAAAATATTGTCGAGAAAAAGAATGTATTTTTTTTTGGTTTTCTTCCACCAACAAATAAAAATATGAAAAAAACCTGAAAAAGGCACTTTTTAGGACGAATTTTCTTCTTTATTCAAATTGCATATATTTTACTTGTAAAAGGGAATTTTGTTTAAAATGTCGTTAATACTCCTAAAAACGTTGAAAAACACGTCATTTATGATTTTTTTGAGAAAAAAAGTATATTGTGGCAATATTCTGTGTTTTTTGTTTATTTTTTGTTGAAAACAATGAAATAAACAGAAAATCATCGAAAATATCACTTTTTCGGTGACAAGAAACTTTTTTTCGTAAAACGCCATATATTCCTTTTTTCTGAACTTAAAAAAGTTGGCCTTTCTTAGATTAGGTGTTATTTCTCCTAAAAACGATGGAAAGGGGATAATTTATGCAATGTTGAGAGAAATAAATAAATTGTAATTAAAAGTTAATATATTTCTTGCTTTTTCCGTCATTTTCATTAAAAAAACATGGAAATGAAAAGAAAAAACACTAAAAAATCCTATTTCTTAAAGAAATATATATTTTTTCCTTGAAATAGCTGTATTACATTTTATGTAACAAGAAAAAGGGATATTATTCAAAATGTTAAAATTATTAAAAAGGTTTAAATAGGGTTGTTCATGTAACTTTAAAGAGAAAAACAAAACAATATAGCGTATTGTTCATGTTTTTATTTGAAACATGGAAATTCAAAGAAAATTACTGAAAAACTTACTTATAGAGGTAAAAACATGCTTTTTTTTCTAAGGGAAGATGGATTTGTCATAAAAATATTGTAAAACCTTTAAAAACGTTGAAAAATGGATAATTCAAATCGCATATGTTATACGTGTAAAAAGGGGGTTTTATGTAAAATGCGGTGAATACTTTTAAAAACTGAAAAAAACGAAAATTATGAAATTTTAAATGCAAAATGTATATTGTAACACGATAAAGTTGTTTTTTTACAAAATGTGTTTAAACGTCCAAAAAGGTTAAAAATTGGTACTTTGTACAGTTTCAGCGAAAGAAAATGTATATAGTGTTTAATTTCTAGTTTTTAATCAAAACATTGAAATCAATAGAAAATTATTAAAAAGTAAATTTTGGTGTAAAATCATATTTTTTCGTAAAATAGATGGTTTTCCTTTAAAAGTGTTAAATCTCCGAAAAACATTGTAAAAAGGGTTATTTATGCAGTTTTAGAGAAAAAAAATATCTTATCGTAAAATAAGGATAAAAGGATAAAAATAGGTAATTTGTGTAATTTTAGAGAAAAAAATTATTGTCAAGAAAACGAATGTATTTTTTTTTTCTTCCATCAACAAATGAAAATATGTAAAAACCTTTAAAAAGGCACTTTTTAGGCAGAATTTTCTTATATATTGAAATTCCATTTATTCTACTTGTAAAAGGGAGTTTTGTTTAAAATGCCGTTAATACTCCTAAAAACATTGAAAAACACGTGATTAATGATTTCTTACAGAAGGTATATTGTAGCAATATTCGGTGTTTTTTGTTTATTTTTTGATGAAAATTAAATAAGCAGAAAATCATCGAAAAATTCACTTTTTCGGTGAAAAGAAACTATTTTCGTGAAATGGCATATGTTCCTTTTTTCTTAACTGAAAAAAAAGATGGTCTTTGTTAGATAAGATGTTAATTTTTCTAAAAACGCTGGTAAGGGGATAGTTTATGCAATTTTAGCGTATTGTTCATGTTTTTAATTAAAACATGGAAATTTAAAAAAAAATACTCAAAAACTCACTTATGGAGGTAAAAACATCCTTTTTTTTTCTAAGAGAAGATGGATTTGTCATAAAAATATTGTAAAACCCTTAAAAACGTTGAAAAAAGGATAATTCAAGTCGCATATGTTATACTTGTAAAAGGTGGTTTTATGTAAAATGCTGTTAATACTTTTAAAAACTGAAAAAAAAACGTAATTTATGAAATTTTAGATGGAAAAAGTATATTGTAACATGAAAAAGTTGTTTTCTACAAAATGTGTTTAAACGTCCAAAAAGGTTAAAAATGGGTACTTTGTACAGTTTCAGAAAAAGAAAATGTATATAGTGTTTATTTTCTTGTTTTTTATCAAAACATTGAAATCAACCTAAAAAAGTAAATTTTTGCAATCTTCGGTGTTTTTTGTTTATTTCTTGATGAAAACAATGAAATAAGCAGAAAATCACCGAAAAATTTACTTTTTCGGTGAAAAGAAACTATTTTCGTGAAATGGCATATATTCCTTTTTTCTGAACTAAAAAAAAAGATGGTCTTTGTTAGATAACATGTTAATTCTCCTAAAAACTCTGGAAAGGGGATAATTTATGCAATTTTTAGAGAAAAAAATTATTTGCCATGAAAACTTGATATATTTCTTGCTTTATCCTTCATTTTCATTCAAAACATGAAAATGAAAAGAAAAAATACTGAAAAATCCTTTTTTCTTAAAGAAATATATATTTTTTCTTTGAAATGGCTTGTATTTCATTTTATGTAACATGAATAAGGGATTTTCTACAAAATGTTGTTAAAACCAATTAAAAGGTTTAAATAGTACCCTATTTAAACAAAAAATATATATATTGTTGTCAAATAAGTATAAAAGCATAAAAATAGGCAGTTTGTGCAATTTTAGAGAAAAAAATACTGTCAAGAGAAAGAATGTGTTTTTATGGTTTTCTTCCACTAACAAATTAAAATATGAAAAAAACCTTGAAAAAGGCACTTTTTAGGTAGAATTTTCTTCCTTATTCAAATTGCATATATTATGCTTGTAAAAAGGGATTTTGTTTAAAGTGCCGTTAAAAAAAAAAACGTTGAAAAACGTCATTTATGATTTTTTCAGAAAAAAAGTACATTGGCGCAATATTTAGTGTTTTTTTGTTTATTTTTTTATGAAAACAATGAAATAAGCACAAATTCATCGAAAAATTCACTTATTCGTTGAAAAGAAACTTTTTTCATGAAATGGCATATATTCCTTTTTCCTGAACTAAAAAAAGAGATTGTCTTTCTTATATAAGATGTTAGTTCTCCTAAAAACGCTGGAAAGGGGATAATTTATGCAATTTTGCGAGAAAAAATGAATTGTCATGAAAAGTTAACATATTTCTTGCTTTTTTCTTTATTTTCATTCAAAACATGGAAATGAAATGAAAAAACACTGAAAAATACTTTTTCTTAAAGAAATACATATTTTTTCCTTGAAATATCTTGTATTACATTTTTTGTAACATGAAAAAGGGATTTTCTTCAAAATGTTAAAATTATTGAAAAGGTTTAAATAGGTAGTTCATGTAACTATAAAGAGAAATACAAAACAATATAGCGCATTGTTCATTTTTTTAATTAAAACATGGAAATTCAAAGAAAATTACTGAAAAAACTGACTTTTAGAGGAAAAAACGTACTTTTTTATAAGGGAAGATGAAGTTGTCATAAAAACATTGTAAAACCCTTAAAAACGGTGAAAATGGATAATTGAAATCGCATATGTTATACTTGTAAAAGGGGTTTTTATGTAAAATGCGGTTAATACTTTTAAAAACTGAAAAAAACATAATTCATGAAATTTTAGATGGAAAAAGTATATTGTAAAATGAAAAGTTTTTTTTTTTTTTAAATGTTTAAACATCCAAAAAGGTTAAAAATGTGTACTTTGTACAGTCTCAGAGAAAGAAAATGTATATAGTGTTTATTTTCTTGTTTTTAATCAAAACATTGAAACTAATAGAAAATTATTAAAAAGTGACTTTTGGTGTAAAATAATATCTTTTTTTCGTAAAAGAGATGGTTTTCGTTTAAAAGTAGTAAATCTCCGAAAAAAAACATTGAAAAAAGGGTCAATTATGCAGTTTTAGAGAAAAAAAAATATATAATCGTAAAATAACGATAAAAGCATAAAAATAGGTAATTTGTGCAATTTCAGAGAAAAAAAATATTGTCGAGAAAAAGAATGTATTTTTTTTGTTTTCTTCCACCAATAAATAAAAATATGAAAAAAACCTGAAAAAAACCCTTTTTAGGAAGAATTTTCTTCTTTATTCAAATTGCATATATTTTACATGTAAAAGGGAGTTTTGTTAAAAATGTCGTTAATACTCCTAAAAACGTTGAAAAACACGTCATTTATAATTGTTTTGAGAAAAAAAGTATATTGTGGCAATATTCAGTGTTTTTTGTTTATTTTTTGATGAAAACAATAAAATAAGCAGAAAATCATCAAAAAATTCATTTTTTCGGTGATAAGATACATTTTTTCGTAAAACGGCATATATTCCTATTTTCTGAACTTAAAAAAGTTGGCCTTTCTTAAATTAGGTGTTATTTTTCCTAAAAACGATGGAAAAAGGATAATTTATGCAATGTTGAGAGAAAAAAGTAAATTGTAATTAAAAGTTAATATATTTCTTGCTTTTTCCGTCATTTTCATAAAAAAAACATGGAAATGAAAAGAAAAAACACCGAAAAATCCTACTTCTTAAAGAAATATATATTTTTTCCTTGAAATAGCTTGTATTACATTTTATGTAACATGAAAAAAGGATTTTCTTCAAAATGTTAAAATTATTAAAAAGGTTTAAATAGGGTAGTTCATGTAACTTTAAAGAGAAAAACAAAACAATATAGCGTATTGTTCATGTTTTTATTTAAAACATGGAAATTCAAAGATAATTACTGAAAAACTGTCTTATAGAGGTAAAAACATGTATTTTTTTTCTAAGGGAAGATGGATTTGTCATAAAATATTCTAAAACCTTTAAAAACGTTGAAAAATGGATAATTCAAATCGCATATGTTACACTTGTAAAAAAGGGGTTTTATGTAAAATGCAGTTAATACTTTTAAAAACTGAAAAAAACGTAATTTATGAAATTTTAAATGCAAAATGTATATTGTAACATGATAAAGTTGTTTTTTACAAAATATGTTTAAACGTCCAAAAAGGTTAAAAATTGGTACTTTCTACAGTTTCAGCGAAAGAAAATGCATATAGTGTTTATTTTCTTGTTTTTATACAAAACACTGAAATCAATAGAAATTTCTTAAAAAGTAAATTTTGGTGTAAAATCATATTTTCTTTAAAAGTAGTAAATCTCCGAAAAACATTGAAAAAAGGGTTATTTATGCAGTTTTAGAGAAAAAAAATATCTTATCGTAAAATAAGGATAAAAGGATAAAAATAGGTAATTTGTGTAATTTTAGAGAAAAAAATTATTGTCAAGGAAACTAATGTTTTTTTTTTTTTTTTTTTTTTTGGTTTTCTTCCACCAACAAATGAAAATATGAAAAAAACCTTTAGAAAAGCACTTTTTAGGCAGAATTTTCTTATATGTTGAAATTCCATTTATAATACTTGTAAAAGGGGAATTTGTTTAAAATGCCGTTAATACTCCTAAAAACATTGAAAAACACGTGATTTATGATTTCTTTCAGAAGGTATATTGTAGCAATATTCAATGTTTTTTGTTTATTTTTTGATGAAAACAATGAAATAAGCAGAAAATCATCGAAAAATTCACTTTTTCGGTGAAAAGAAACTATTTTCGTTAAATGTCATATATTCCTTTTTTCTTAACTCTAAAAAAAGATGGTCTTTGTTAGATAAGATGTTAATTTTCCTAAAAACGCTGGTAAGGGGATAGTTTATACAATTTTAGCGTATTGTTCATGTTTTTAATTATATATGGAAATTTAAAAAAAATACTGAAAAACTCACTTTTGGAGGTAAAAACATACTTTTTTTTTCTAGGAGAAGATGGATTTGTCATAAAAATATTGTAAAACCCTTAAAAACGTTGAAAAATGGATAATTCAAGTCGTATATGTTATATTTGTAAAACGCGGTTTAATGTAAAATGCTGTTAATACTTTTAAAAACTGAAAAAAAAACGTTATTTATGAAATTTTAGAAGGAAAAAGTATATTTTAACATGAAAAAGTTATTTTCTACAAAATGTGTTTGAACGTCCAAAAAGGTTAAAAATGGGTACTTTGTACAGTTTCAGAAAAAGAAAATGTATATAGTGTTTATTTTCTTGTTTATAATCAAAACATTGAAATCTTTAAAAAATTATTAAAAAGTAACTTTTGGTAAAAAAACATATTTTTTTTGTAAAAGAGATGGTTTTCCTTTAAAAGTAGAAAATCTCCAAAAAAACATTGATAAAAAGGTCATTTATACAGTTTTAGAGAAAAAAAATTTATATATATATTATCGTAAAATAAGGATAAATGCATAAGAAAAGGTATTTTGTTCAATTTTAGAGAAAAAAAATTTTGTCGAAAAAAGAATGTATTGTTTTAGTTTTCTCCCACCAACAAATGAAAATATGACAAAAACCTTGAAATAGGCACTTTTTAGGCAGAATTTTCTTCTTTATTCAAATTGCATCTATTATACTTGCAAAAAGGAGTCTTGTTTAAAATGCCGAAATACTTTTAAAAACGTTGAAAAACACGTCATTTATGATTTTTTTCAGGTAAAAAGTATATTGTTGCGATATTCAGTGATTTTTGTTTATTTTTTGATGAAAACAATAAAATAAGCAGAAAATCATCGAAAAATTCACTTTTTCGGTGAAAAGAAACTATTTTCGTGAAATGGCATATATTCCTTTTTTCTTAACTGTAAAAAAAGATGGTCTTTGTTAGATAACTAGTTAATTCTCCTAAAAACGCTGGAAAGGGGATAATTTATGCAATTTTAAGAGAAAAAAAATTAATTGACATGAAAACTTGATATATTTCTTGCTTTATCCTTCATTTTCATTCAAAACATGAAAATGAAAAAAAAAAAAACAATGAAAAATCCTTTTTTCTTAAAGAAATATATATTTTTTCTTTGAAATTGCTTGTTTTATGTAACATAAAAAAGGGATTTTCTACAAAATGTTGTTAAAACCAATAAAAAGGTTTAAATAGTACCCTATTTAAATAAAAAATATATATTGTCTTTAAATAAGGATAAAAGCATAAAAATAGGCAGTTTGTGCAATTTTAGAGAAAAAATATATTGTCAAGAAAAAGAATGTATTTTTTTGGTTTTCTTCCACCAAAAAATTATAACATGAAAAAACCTTGATATAGGCACTTTTTAGGTAGAATTTTCTTTTTTATTCAAATTGCATATATTATACTTGTAAAAGAGGATTTTGTTTAAAATGCCGTTAATACTCCTAAAAACGTTGAAAAACACGTCATTTATGATTTTTTCAGAAAAAAAGCATATTTTTGCAATATTTAGTGTTTTTTGTTTATTTTTTGATTAAAACAATGAAATAAGCAGAAATTCTTCGAAAAATTCTTTTTTTCGTTGAAAAGAAACATTTTTCGTGAAATGGCATATATTCCTTTTTTCTGAACTAAAAAAAAAAAAAGATTGTTTTTCTTAGATAAGATGTTAGTTCTCCTAAAAAAGCTGGAAAGAGGATAATTTATGCAATTTTGCGAGAAAAAAATGAATTGCCATGAAAAGTTAATATATTTCTTGCTTTTTTCTTTATTTTCATTCAAAACATGGAAATGAAATGAAAAAACACTGAAAAATCCTTTTTCTTAAAAAAAATGTATATTTTTTCCTTGACAAGGCTTGTATTACATTTTACGTAACATAAAAAAGGGATATTATTCAAAATTTTAAAATTATTAAAAAGGTTTAAATAGGTAGTTCATGTAACTTTAAAGAGAAAAACAAAACGCTATAGCGTATTGTTCATGTTTTTAATTAAAACTTGGAAATTCAAAAAAAATTACTGAAAAACTGACTTTTAGAGGTAAAAACATACTTTTTTTTTTATAAGGGATGATGGAGCAGTCATAAAAATATTGTAAAACACTTAAAAACGCTAAAAATGGATAATTGAAATCGCATATGTTATACTTTTAAAAAGGGGTTTTATGTAAAATGCGGTTAATACTTTTAAAAACTGAAAAAAACGTAATTCATGAAATTTTAGATGGAAAAAGCATATTGTAACATGAAAAAGTTTTTTTTTTTTTTTAATGTGTTTAAACATCCAAAAAGGTTAAAAATGGGTACTTTTTACAGTTTCAGAGAAAGAAAATGTATATTATGTTTATTTTCTTGTTTTTAATCAAAACATTGAAATCAATAGAAAATTATTAAAAAGTGACTTTTGGTGTAAAATCATATATTTTTTTTCGTAAAAGAGATGTAGTAAAAGTAGTAAATCTTCGAAAAAAACATTGAAAAAAGGGTCAATTATGCAGTTTTAGAGAAAAAAATATATATATAATCATAAAATAACGATAAAAGCATAAAAATAGGTAATTTGTGCAATTTCAGAGAAAAAAAATATTGTCGAGAAAAAGAATGTATTTTTTTTGGTTTTTTTCCACTAACAAATAAAAATATGAAAAAAAACCTGAAAAAGGCACTTTTTAGGAAGAATTTTCTTCTTTATTCAAATTGCATATATTTTACTTGTAAAAGGGATTTTTGTTTAAAATGCCGTTAATACACCTAAAAACGTTGGAAAACACGTCATTTATGATTTTTCTGAGATAAAAAGTATATTATGGCAATATTTAGTGTTTTTTGTTTATTTTTTTATGAAAACAATGAAATGAGCAGAAAATCATAAAAAAATTCACATTTTTGGTGAAAAGAAACTTTTTTCGTACAAATTTATATATTCTTTTTTCTGAACTAAAAAAAAGTTGGCCTTTCTTAGATTAGATTTTTTTTCTCCTAAAAACGCTGGAAAAGGGATAATGTATGCAATTTTAAGAGAAAAAATGAATTGTAATTAAAAGTTTATATATTTCTTGCTTTTTCCTTCATTTTCATAAAAAAAACACATGAAAATAAAAAGAAAAAAACACTAAAAATTCTATTTCTTAAAGAAATATATATTTTTTCCTTGAAGTGGCTTGTATTACATTTTATGTAACATGAAAAAGGGATTTTCTTCAAAATGTTTAAATTATTAAAAAGGTTTAAATAGGGTAGTTCATGTAACTTTAAAGAGAAAAACAAAAGAATATAGCGTATTGTTTATGTTTTTAATTAAGACATAGAAATTCAAAGAAAATTACTGAAAAACTGACTTTTAGAGGTAAAAACATACATTTTTTTTCTAAGAAAAGATGGATTTGTCATAAAAATATTGTAAAACCTTTCAAAACGTTGAAAAATGCATAATTCAAATCGCATATATTATACTTGTAAAAAGGGGTTTTATGTAAATTGCTGTTAATACTTTAAAAAACTGAAAAAAACGTAACTTATGAAATTTTAAATGCAAAAAGTAAATAATAACATGATAAAGTTGTTTCTACAAAATGTGTTTAAACGTCCAAAAAGGTTAAAAATTGGTAATTTGTACAGTTTCAGCGAAAGAAAATGTATATAGTGTTTATTTTCTTGTTTTTAATCAAAACATTGAAATCAATAGAAAATTATAAAAAAGTAACTTTTGGTGTAAAATCATATTTTTTTCGTAAAATAGATGGTTTTCCTTTAAAAGTAGTAAATCTACGAAAAACATTGAAAAAAGAGTTATTTATGCAGTTTTAGAGGAAAAAGGGTATCTCAATGTAAAAGAAGGATAAAAGGATGGAAATAGGTAATTTGTGCAATTTTAGAGAAAAAAAATTGTCAAGAAAAATAATGTTTTTTTTTTGTTTTCTTCCACCAACAAATGAAAATATGAAAAAACTTATAAAAAGGCACTTTTTAGGCAGAATTTTCTATATTCAAATTCCATTTATAATACTTGTAAAAGTGGGTTTTGTTTAAAATGCCGTTAATACTCCTAAAAACATTGAAAAACACGTCATTTATGATTTCTTTCAGAAGAAAAGTATATTGTAGCAATATTCAGTGTTTCTTTGTTTATTTTTTGATGAAAACAATGAAATAAGCAGAAAATACTCGAAAAAATAACTTTTTCAGTGAAAAGAAACTTTTTTCGTCAAATGGCATATATTCTTTTTTTTTTAAACAAAAAATGAGATGGTCTTTCATAGATAAGATGTTAATTCTCCTAAAAACCCTGGTAAAGGGATAATTTATGCAATTTTAGCGTATTGTTCATGTTTTTAATTAAAACATGGAAATTCAAAGAAATTACTGAAAAACTCACTTTTGGAGGTAAAAACATACTTTTTTTTTCTAAGGGAAGATTGATTTGTCCTAAAAATATTGTAAAACCCTTAAAAACGTTGAAAAATGGATAATTCAAATCGCATATGTTATACTTGTAAAAGGCGGTTTCATGTAAAATGCTGTTAATACTTTTAAAAACTGAAAAAAATGTAATTTATGAAATTTTAGATGGAAAAAGTATATTGTAACATGAAAAAGTTGTTTTCTACAAAATGTGTTTTAACGTCCAGTTTCAGAAAAAAAAAATGTATATAGTGTTTATTTTCTTGTTTTTAATCAAACCATTGAAACCAATAGAAAATTATTAAAAAGAAACTTTTGGTAAAAAAACATATTTTTTTTTCGTAAAAGAGATGGTTTTCCTTTAAAAGTAGAAAATCTCCAAAAAAACATTAAAAAAAGGTCATTTATGCAGTTTTAGAGAAAAAAAATATATTATCGTAAAATATGGATAAAAGCATAAAAAAAGGTATTTTGTTGAATTTTAGAGAAAAAAAATATATATATTGTCGATAAAAATAATTTTTTTTTTTTGGTTTTCTTTCACCAACAAATAAAAATATGAAAAAACCTTTGTAATAAGCACTTTTTAGGCAGATTTTTCTTTTTTATTGAAGTTGCATATATTACTTGTAAAATAGGTTTTTGTTTAAAATGCCGAAATACTTTTATAAACGTTAAAAAACACGTCATTTATGATCTTTTTTCAGGAAAAAAGTATATAGTTGCAATATTCAGTGTTTTTTGTTTATTTTTTGATGAAAACAATGAAATAAGCAGAAAATCATCGAAAAATTCACGTTTTCGGTGAAAAGAAACTATTTTCGTGAAATAGCATACATTCCTTTTTTCTGAACTAAAAAAAAAAGATGGTGTTTGTTAGAAAAGATGTTAATTCTCCTAAAAACGCTGGAAAGGGGATAATTTATGCAATTTTGTGAGAAAAAAATTAATTGCCAAGAAAACTTGATATATTTCTTGCTTTATCCTTCCTTTTCATTCAAAACATGAAAATGAAAAGAAAAAATGCTGAAAAATCCTTTTTTCTTAAAGAAATATATATTTTTTCTTTGAAATGGCTTGTATTACATTTTATGTAACATAAATAAGGGATTTCTACAAAATGTTGTTAAAACCAATAAAAAAATTTAAATAGTACCCTATTTAAACAAAAAATACATATATTGTCGTCAAATAAGTATAAAAGCACAAAAATAGGCAGTTTGTGCAATTTTAGAGAAAAAAAAAATACTGTCAAGAGAAAAAATGTATTTTTTTGGTTTTCTTCCACCAACAAATTAAAATATGAAAAAAACCTAGGAAAAGGCACTTTTGAGTCAGAATTTTCTTTTTTATTCAAATTGCATATATTATACTTGTAAAAGGGGATTTTGTTTAAAATGCCGTTAATACTCCTAAAAACGTTGAAAAACACGTCATTTATGATTTTTTAAGAAAAAAAGTAAATTGCGGCAATATTTAGTGTTTTTTGTTTACTTTTTTATGAAAACAATGAAATAAGCAGAAAATCATCGAAAAAATCATTTTTTCGTTGAAAAGAAACTTTTTTCGTGAAATGGCATATATTCCTTTTTTTCTGAACCAAAAAAAAAAAAGATTGTCTTTTTTAGATAAGATATTAGTTCTCCTAAAAACGCTGGAAAGGGGATAATTTATGCAATTTTGCGAGAAAAAAATGAATTGCCATGAAAAGTTAACATATTTTTTGCTTTTTTCTTTATTTTCATTCAAAACATGGAAATGAAATGAAAAAACACTGAAAAATCCTTTTTCTTAAAGAAATATATATTTTTTCCTTGAATTGGCTTGTATTACATTTTATGAAACATGAGAAAGGGATTTTCTTAAAAATGTTAAAATTATTGAAAAGGTTTAAATAGGTAGTTCATGTAACTATAAAGATAAAAACAAAACAATATAGCGTATTGTTCATGTTTTTAATTAAAAATGGAAATTCAAAGAAAATTACTGAAAAACTTACTTTTAGAGGTAAAAACATACTTTTTTTTTTTATAAGGAAAGATGGAGTTGTCATAAAAAGATTGTAAAACCCTTAAAAACGATGAAAATGGATAATTGAAATCGCATATGTTATACTTGTAAAAGGGGTTTTTTATGTAAAATGCGGTTAATACTTTTAAAAACTGAAAAAAACGTAATTCATGAAATTTTAGATGGAAAAAGTATATTGTAATATGATAAAGTTTTTTTTTTTAATGTGTTTAAACATCCAAAAAGGTTAAAAATGGGTACTTTGTACAGTTTCAGAGAAAGAAAATGTATATAGTGTTAATTTTCTTGTTTTTAATCAAAACATTGAAACAAATAGCAAATTATTAAAAAGTGACTTTTGGTGTAAAATCATATCTTTTTTTCGTAAAAGAGATGGTTTTCCTTTGAAAGTAGTAAATCTCCGAAAAGAAAACATTGAAAAAAGGGTCATTTATGCAGTTTTAGAGAGAAAATATATATAATCGTAAAATAACGATAAAAGCATAAAAATAGGTAATTTGTGGAATTTCAGAGAAAAAAAATATTGTCGAGAAAAAGACTCTTTTTTTGGTTTTCTTCCACCAACAAATAACAATATGAAAAAAAAACCTGAAAAAGGCACTTTTTAGGAAGAATTTTCTTCTTTATTCACATTGCATATATTTTACTTGTAAAAGAGAGTTTTGTTTAAAATGCCGTTAATACTCCTAAAAACGTTAAAAACCACGTCATTTATGATTTTTTTGAGAAAAAAAGTATATTGTGGCAGTATTCAGTGTTTTTTGTTTATTTTTAATTATCCCCTTAACAGCGTTTTTAGGAGAAATAACATCTAATCTAAGAAAGGCCAACTTTTTTTTACTTCAGAAAAAAAGGAATATATAACATATTCCTTTTTCTTCTGAACAAAAAAAAAGTTGGCCTTTCTTAGATTAGATGTTATTTCTCCTAAAAAGCTGTTAAGGGGATAATTTATGCAATTTTGAAAGAAGAAAATGTATTGTAATTAAAAGTTGATATATTTCTCGGTTTTTCCTTCATTTTCATAAAAAAAACATGGAAATTAAAAGAAAAAACACTGAAAAATCCTATTTCTTAAAGATATATATATTTTTTCCTTGAAGTGGCTTGTATTACATTTTATGTAACATGAAAAGCAGATTTTCTTCAAAATGTTAAAATTATTAAAAAGGTTTAAATAGGGTTGTTCATGTAACTTTAAAGAGAAAAACAAAACAATATAGCGTATTGTTCATGTTTTTAATTAAGATATGGAAATTTAAAAAAAAATTACTGAAAAACTGACTTTTAGAGGTAAAAACATACATTTTTTTTCTAAGGGAAGATGGATTTGTCATAAAAATATTGTAAAATCTTTAAAAACGTTGGAAAATGGATAATTCAAATCGCATATGTTATACTTGTAAAAAGAGGTTTTATGTAAAATGCTTTTAATACTTTTAAAAAACTGAAAAAAACGTAATTTATGATATTTTAAATGCAAAAAGTATATTTTAACATGATAAAGTTGTTTTCTACAAAATGTGTTTCAACGTCCAAAAAGGTTAAAAATTGGTATTTTGTACAGTTTCACCGAAAGAAAATGTAAATAGTGTTTATTTTCTTGTTTTTAATCAAAACATTGAAATCAATAGAAAATTATTAAAAAGTAACTTTTGGTGTAAAATCATATTATTTTTTGTAAAATAGATAATTTTCCTTTAAAAATAGTAAATCTCCGAAAAACATTGAAAAACGGGTTATTTATGCAGTTTTAGAAAAAAAAAGTATCTCATCGTAAAATATGGATAAAAGGATAAAAATAGGTAATTTGTGCAATTTTAGAGAAAAAAATTATTGTCAAAAAAAGAATGTATTTTTTTTTTTGGATTTCTTCCACCAACAAATGAAAATATGAAAAAAACTTTTAAAAAGGCACTTTTTAGGCAGAATTTTCTTCTATATTCAAATTGCATTTATAATACTTGTAAAAGTGGGTTTTGTTTAAAATGCCGTTAATTCTCCTAAAAACATTGAAAAACACGTCATTTATGTTTTTTTTTCAGAAGAAAAGTACATTGTAGCAATATTCAGTGTTTTTTTGTTTATTTTTTGATGAAAACAATGAAATAAGCAGAAAATACTCGAAAAAATAACTTTTTCAGTGAAAAGAAACTTTTTTTCGTGAAATGGCATATATTTGTGTTTTCTGAACTAATAATGAGATGGTGTTTCTTAGATAAGATGTTAATTCTCCTAAAAACGCTGGTAGAGCGATAATTTATGCAATTTTAGCGTATTGTTCATGTTTTTAATTAAAACATGGAAATTCAAAAAAATTACTGAAAAACTCACTTTTAGAGGTAAAAACATACTTTTTTTCTAAGGGAAGATTGATTTGTCATAAAAAATTGTAAAATCCTTAAAAACGTTGAAAAATGGATAATTCAAATCGCATATGTTATACTTGTAAAAGGCGGTTTTATGTAAAATGCTGTTAATACTTTTAAAAACTAAAAAAAAACGTAATTTATGAAATTTTAGATGGAAAAAGTATATTGTAACATGAAAAAGTTGTTTTCTACAAAATGTGTTTAAACGTCCAAAAAGGTAAAAAATGGGTACTTTGTACAGTTTCAGAAAAAGAAATGTATGTAGTGTTTATTTTCTTGTTTTTAATCAAAACATTGAAATCAATAGAATATTATTAAAAAGTAGCTTTTGGTAAAAAAAAACATATTTTTTTCCGTAAAAGAGATGGTTTTCCTTTAAAAGTAGAAAATCTCCAAAAAACATTGAAAAAAAACGTCATTTATGCAGTTTTAGAGAAAAAAAAATATTATCGTAAAATAAGGATAAAAGCATAAAATGTTATTTTGTTCAATTTTAGAGAAAAAAAATATTGTCGAGAAAAAGAATGTATTGTTTTGGTTTTCTTCCTCCAAGAAATGAAAATACGAGAAAAACCTTGAAATAGACACTTTTTAGGCAGAATTTTCCTGTTTATTCAAATTGCATATATTATACTTGTAAATGGGGGTTTTGTTTAAAATTCCGAAATACTTTTAAAAACGTTGAAAAACACGTCATTTATGATTTTTTTCAGGAAAAAAGTATATTGTTTCAATATTCGGTGTTTTTTGTTTATTTCTTGATGAAAACAATGAAATAAGCAGAAAATCACCGAAAAATTTATTTTTTCGTTGAAAAGAAACTATTTTCGTGAAATGGTATATATTCCTTTTTTCTGAACTAAAAAAAAAAGATGGTCTTTGTTAGATAAGATGTTAATTCTCCTAAAAACGCTGGAAAGGGGATAATTTATGCAATTTTGAGAGAAAAATAATTAATTGAAATGAAAACTTGATATATTTCTTGCTTTATCCTTCCCTTTCATTCAAAACATGAAAATGAAAAAAAAAACACTGAAAAATCCTTTTTCCTTAAAGAAATATATATTTTTCTTTGAAATGGCTTGTATTACATTTTATGTACATGAAAAAGGGATTTTCTACAAAATGTTGTTAAAACCAATAAAAAGGTTTAAAAAGTACCCTATTTAAACAAAAAAATATATATATTGTCGTCAAATAAGGATAAAAGCATAAAAATAGGCAGTATGTGCAATTTTAGAGAAAAAAAAAAAATTTGTCAAGAGAAAGAATGTATTTTTTTGGTTTTCTTCCACCAACAAATTAAAATATGAACAAAACCTTGAAAAGGGCAATTTTTAGGCAGAATTTTTTTCTTCATTCAAATTGCATGAATTATACTTGTAAAAGAGGATATTGTTTAAAATGCCGTTAATACTTTTAAAAACGTTGAAAAACACGTCATTTATGATTTTTTCAGAGAAAAAGTATATTGCGGCAATATTTAGTGTTTTTTGTTTATTTTTTATGAAAACAATGAAATAAGCAGAAAATCATCGAAAAATTCCCTTTATCGTTGAAAAGAAATTTTTTTCGTGAAATGGCATATATTCCTTATTTCTGAACTAAAAAAAAAGATTGTCTTTCTTAGATAAGATGTTAGTTCTCCTAAAAACGCTGGAAAGGGGATAATTTATGCAATTTTGCGAGAAAAAATGAGTTGCAATGAAAAGTTAACATATTTCTTGCTTTTTTCTTTATTTTCATTCAAAACATGGAAATGAAATGAAAAAAAACACTGAAAAATCCTTTTTTTTTTTTTTAAAGAAATATATATTTTTTCCTTGAAATGGTTTGTATTACATTTTATGTAACATGAAAAAGGGATTTTCTTCAAAATGTTAAAATTATTGAAAAGGTTTAAATAGGTAGTTCATGTAACTATAAAGAGAAAAACAAAACAATATAGCGTATTGTTCATGTTTTTAATTAAAACATGGAAATTCAAATAAAATTACTGAAAAACTGACTTTTAGAGGTAAAAACATACTTTTTTTTTATAAGGGAAGATGGAGTTGTCATGAAAAGATTGTAAAACCCTTAAAAACGCTAAAAATGGATAATTGAAATCTCATATGTTATACTTGTAAAAAGAGTTTTTATGTAAAATGCGGTTAATACTTTTAAAAACTTAAAAAAAACATAATTTATGAAATTTTAGATGGAAAAAGTATATAGTAACATGAAAAAGTTGTTGTTTTTTTAAATGTGTTTAAACATCCAAAAAGGTTAAAAATAGGTACTTTGTACATTTTCAGAGAAAGAAAATGTATATAGTGTTTATTTTCTTGTTTTTAATCAAAACATTGAAACAAATATAAAATTATTAAAAAGTGACTTTTGGTGTAAAATCATATTTTTTTTTTCGCAAAAAGATGGTTTTCCTTTAAAAGTAGTAAATCTCCGAAAAAAAACATTGATAAAAGGGTCATTTATGCAGTTTTAGAGAAAAAATATATATAATCGTAAAAGAACGATAAAAGCATAAAAATAGGGAATTTGTGCAATTGCAGAGAAAAAAAATATTGTCGAGAAAAAGAATGTATTTTTTTGGTTTTCTTCCACCAACAAATAAAAATATGAAAAAAACATGAAAAAGGCACTTTTTTGGAAGAATTTTCTTCTTTATTCAAATTGCATATATTTTACTTGTAAAAGTGAGTTTTGTTTGAAATGCCGTTAATACTCCTAAAAACGTTGAAAAACACGTCATTTATGATTTTTTTTTAGAAAAAAGTATATTGTGGCAATATTCAGTGTTTTTTGTTTATTTTTTGGTGAAAACAATGAAATTAGCAGAAAATCATCGAAAAATTCATTTTTTTCGGTGAAAAGAAACTTTTTTCGTGAAACGTTATATATTCCTTTTTTCTGAACTAAAAAAATGTTGGCCTTTCTTAGATTAGATGTTATTTCTCCTAAAAACGCTGTTAAGGGGATAATTTATGCAATTTTGAGAGAAAAAAATGAATTGTAATTAAAAGTTAATATATTTCTTGCTTTTTCCTTCATTTTCATAAAAAAAAAAACATGGAAATGAAAAGAAAAACACTGAAAAATCCTATTTCTTAAAGAAATATATATTTATTCCTTGAAGTGGCTTGTATTACATTTGATGTAAGAAATGTTAAAATTATTAAAAAGATTTAAATAGGGTTGTTTATGTAACTTTAAAGAGAAAAACAAAACAATATAGCGTATTGTTCATGTTTTTAATTTAGACATGGAAATTCAAAGAAAATTACTGAAAAACTGACTCTTAGAGGTAAAAACATACATTTTTTTTTCTAAGGGAAGATGGATTTATCATAAAAATATTGTAAAACCTTTAAAAACGTTGAAGAATGGATAATTCAAATCGCATATGTTATACTTGTAAAAAGTGAGTTTTATGTAAAATGCGGTTAATACTTTTAAAAACTGAAAAAAACGTAATTTTTGATATTTTAAATGCAAAAAGTATATTGTAACATGATAAAGTTGTTTTCTACAAAATGTGTTTAAACGTCCAAAAAGGTTAAAAATTAGTACTTTGTACAGTTTTATCGAAAAAAAATGTAAATAGTGTTTATTTTCTTCTTTTTAATCAAAACACAGAAATCAATAGAAAATTATTAAAAAGTAACTTTTGGTGTAAAATCACATTTCTTTTTGTAAAATAGATGGTTTTCCTTTAAAAATAGTAAATCTCCGAAAAACATTGAAAAAAGGGTTATTTATGCAGTTTTGGAGAAAAAAAAGTATCTCATCGTAAAATATGGATAAAAGGATAAAAATAGGTAATTTGTGCAATTTTAGAGAAAAAAACTATAGAAGAAAAAGAATGTATTTTTTTTTTTTTTTGGTTTTCTTCCACAAACAAATGAAAATATGAAAAAAAAACTTTTAAAAAGGCACTTTTTAGGCAGAATTTTCTTCTATATTGAAATTGCATTTATAATACTTGTAAATGTGGGTTTTGTTTAAAATGGCGTTAATACTCCTAAAAACATTGAAAAACTCGTCATTTAAGATTTCTTTCAGAAGAAAAGTAAATTGTAGCAATATTCAGTGTTTTTTTGTTTATTTTTTGATGAAAACAATGAAATAAGCAGAAAATACTCGAAAAAATAACTTTTTTAGTGAAAAGTA
>CM035223.1:23377193-23390587 GCA_020233015.1 Callinectes sapidus | reverse complement strand
TTATGCAATTTTGACAGAAAAAAATGAATTGCCATGAAAAGTTAATATATTTCTTGTTTTTTCCTTCATTTTCATTCAAAACATGGAAATGAAAGGAAAAAAGCACTAAAAAATCCTTTTTCTTAAAGAAATTTATATTTTTTCATTGAAATGACTTGTTTTACATTTTATGCAACATGAAAAAGCAAGAAATATATTAACTTTTAATTACAATTTATTTTTTTCTCTCAAAATTGCATAAATTATCCCCTTTCCAGCGTTTTTAGGAGAAATAACACCTAATCTAAGAAAGGCCATTTTTTTTTAGTTAAGAAAAAAGGAATATATGCCGTTTTATGAAAAAAGTTTCTTTTCACCGAAAAAGTGAATTTTTTGATGATTTTCAACTTATTTCATTGTTTTCATTAAAAAAATAAACAAAAAACACTGAATATTGCCACAATATACTTTTTTCTGAAAAAAATCATAAATGACGTGTTTTTCAACGTTTTTAGAATTATTAACGGCATTTTAAAGCAAATCCCCTTTTACAAGAATAATATATGCAGTTTGAATAAAGAAGAAAATTCTGCCTAAAAAGTTCCTTTTTCAATGTTTTTTTTTCTTATTTTTATATGTTATTATAAGAAAACCAAAAAAAAAACATTCTTTTTCTCGACAATATATTTTTTTTCTAAAATTACACAAATTAACTATTTTTATGCTTTTTTCGTTGTTTTACGATTACATACATTTTTTCTCTAAAACTGCATAAATGAATTTTTTCAATGTTTTTTTTTTCGGAGATTAACTACTTTTAAAGGAAAACCATCTCTTTAACGAAAAAAATATATGATTTTACTCCAAAAGTCAGTTTATAATAATTTTCTATTGATTTCAATATTTTGATTAAAAACAAGAAAATAAACACTATATACATGTTCTTTTTCTGAAACTGTACAAAGTACCCATTTTTACCCTTTTTGAACGTTTAAACACATTTTGTAGAAAACACCTTTTTCATGTTAAAATATACTTTTTCCATCTAAAATTTCATGAATTACGTTTTTTTCAGTTTTTAAAAGTATTAACCGCAATTTACATAAAACCCACTTTTACAAGTATAACATATGCGATTTCAATTATCCATTTTCAGCGTTTTTAAGGGTTTTACATTATTTCTATGACAAATCCATCTTCCCTTATAAAATCAAATGTATGTTTTTACCTCTAAAAGTCAGTTTTTCAGTAATTTTCTTTGAATTTCCATGTTTTATTTAAAAACATGAACAATACGCTATAGCATTTTGTTTTTCTCTTTAAAGTTACATGAACTACCTATTTAAACCTTTTTAATAATTTTAACATTTTGAAGAAAATCCCTTTTTCATGTTACATAAAATGTAATACAAACCATTTAAAGGAAAAAATATATAATTCTTTAAGAAAAAGGATTTTTCAGTGTTTTTTCATTTCATTTCCATGTTTTCAATGAAAATAAAGGAAAAAGCAAAAAATATGTAAACTTTTCATGGCAATTCATTTTTTTTTCCAGCAAAATTGCATAAATTATCCCCTTTCCAGCGTTTTTAGGAGAACCACCATCTTATCTAAGAAAGACCATCTTTTTTTTTTTTAGTTCAGAAAAAAGGAATATATGCCATTTCACGAAAAAAGTTTCTTTTCAACGAAAAAGTTAATTTTTTGATGATTTTCTGCTTATTGCATTGTTTTCATCACAAAATGAACAAAAAATAGTGAATATTTCCACAATATACTTTTTTTCTGAAAAAAATCATAAATGACGTGCTTTTCAACGTTTTTAGGAGTATTAACGGCATTTTAAACAAAACCTCCTTTTACAAGTATAATATATGCAATCTGAATAAAGATGAAATTTCTGATTAAAAGTGCCTTTTTCAAGGTTTTTTTCATATTTTAATTTGTTGGTGGAAGAAAACCAAAAAAAATACATTATTTTTCTTCACAATATTTTTTTTTCTCTGAAATTCCACAAACCGTCTATTTTTATGCTTTTATCCTTATTTGAAGACAATATTTTTTTTTTTCTCTAAAACTGCATAAATACCCTATTTAAATCTTTTTATTGCTTTTAAAACATTTTGTAGAAAATCCCTTTTTCATGTTACATAAAATGTAATACAAGCCATTTCAAAGAAAAAAATATTACTTTAAGAAAATAAAATGTTCAGTGTTTTTTCTTTTCATTTACATGTTTTGAATGAAAATGAAGGATAAAGCAAGAAATATATCAAGTTTTCATTGCAATTCATTTTTTTCTCTCAAAATTGCATAATTTATCCCCTTTCCAGCGTTTTTAGGAGAATTAACATCTTATCTAAGAAAGACCATCTTTTTTTTAGTTCAGAAAAAAGGAATATATGCCATGTCACAAAAATAGTTTCTTTTCACCGAAAAAGTGAATTTTTCGATAAGTTTTTGATTATTTCATTGTTTTCATAAAAAATAAACAAGAAACACTGAATATTGCAATAATATACTTTTTTCCTGAAAAAATCATATATGACGTATTTTTCAACGTTTTTAAAAGTATTTCGGCATTTTAATCAAAACTCCCTTTTACAAGTATAATATATGCAATATTAATAAGAAAGAAAATTTTGCCTTAAAAGTGACTATTTCAAGGTTTTTTTCATATTTTCATTTGTTGGTGGAAGAAAACCAAAAAAATACATTCTTTTTCTAGACAATATTTTTTTTCTCTAAAACTGCACAAAATACCTTTTTTTAATGCTTTTTTCCTTATTTTACGATAATTTTTTTTTTCTTTAAAACTGCATAAATGACCCTTCTTTCAATGTTTTTTGGAGATTTTCTACTTTTAAAGGAAAACAATCTCTTTTACAAAAAAAAATACGGTTTTACACCAAAAATTACTTTTTAAAAATTTTCTATTGATTTCAATGTTTTGATTAAAAACAAGAAAATAAACACTATATACATTTTCTTTTTCTGAAACTGTACAAAGTACCCATTTTTAACCTTTTTGGACGTTTAGACACATTTTGTAGGTAACAACTTTTTCATGTTACTATATACTTTTTCCATCTAAAATTTCATAAATTACGTTTTTTTCAGTTTTTAAAAGTATTAACCGCATTTTATATAAAACCGCCTTTTACAAGTATAACATATGCGATTTGAATTATCCATTTTTCAACGTTTTTAAGGGTTTTACAATATTTTTTGACAAATCCATCTTCCCTTAGAAAAAAAGTATGTGTTTACCTCCCAAACTCAGTTTTTCAGTAATTTTTTTCAATTTCCTTATTTTAATTAAAAACATGAACAATACGGTAAAATTGAATAAATTATCCCCTTACCAGCGTTTTTAAGAGAATTAACATCTTATCTAAGAAAGACCATCTCATTAAATTTTAGTTCAGAAAAAAACGAATATATGCCATTTCACGAAAAAAGTTGCTTTTCACTGAAAAAGTTCTTTTTTCGAGTATTTTCTGCTTATTTAATTGTTTTCTTAAAAAAAAAAAGAAAAAAACACTGAATATTGCTATAATATATTTTTTCTGAAAGAACTCATAAATGACGTGATTTTCAACGTTTTTAGGAGTATTAACGGAATTTTAAACAAAACCCCCTTTTACAAGTATAATATATGCAATTTTAATATTGAAGAAAATTCTGACTAAAAAGTGCCTTTTTAAAGGTTTTTTCATATTTTCATTTGATATTTGAAAAAACCAAAAAAAAAAATACATTATTTTTCTTGACAATAATTTTTTTATCTAAAATTGAACAAATTACCTATTTTTATCCTTTTATCCTTATTTTACGATGAGATATTTATTTTTCTCTAAAACTGCATAAATGACCCTTTTTTAAATGTTTTTCGGAGTTTTACTACTTTTAAAGGAAAACCATCTATTTTACAAAAAAAATATGATTTTACACCAAAAGTTACTCTTTAATAATTTTTTATTGATTTCAATGTTTTGATTAAAAACAAGAATATAAACACTAAATACATTTTCTTTCGCTGAAACTGTACAAAGCACCAATTTTTAACCTTTTTGGACGTTAAAACACATTTTGCAGATAAAACCTTTATCATGTTACAATATACTTTTTGCATTTTAAATTTCATAAATTACGTTTTTTTCAATTTTTAAAGTATTAACCGCATTTTACATAAAACCCCTTTTTACAAGTATAACATATGCGATTTGAACTATCTATTTTTTCAACGTTTTTAGAGGTTTTAAAATATTTTTATGACAAATCCATCTTCCCTTAGAAAAAAAAAGTATGGGTTTACCTCTAAAAGTCAGTTTTTCAGTAATTTTCTTTGAATTTCCATGTTGTAATTACAAACATGAACGCTATACCGTTTTGTTTTTCTCTTTAAAGTTAAATGAACTACCCCATTTAAACCTTTTTAATAATTTTAACATTTTGAAGAAAGTCCCTTTTTCATGTTACTTAAAATGTAATACAAGCCATTTCCAGGAAAAAATATATATATATATTTAAGAATTAGGATTTTTCAGTGTTTTTTTCTTTTCATTTCAATGTTTTTTTATGAAAATGAAGGAAAAAGCAAGAAATATATTAACTTTTAATTACAATTCATTTTTTTCTCTCAAAATTGCGTAAATTATCCCCTTTCCAGCGTTTTTAGGAGAAATAACACCTAATCTAAGGAAGACCATCTTTTTTTAGTTAAGAAAAAAGGAATATATGCCGTTTTACGAAAAAAGTTTCTTTTCACTGCAAAAAGTGAATTTTTCGATGATTTTCTTCTTATTTCATTGTTTTCATAAAAAAATAAACAAAAAACACTTAATATTGCCACAATATATTTTTTTCTGAAAAAAATCATAAATGACGTGTTTTTCTACGTTTTTAGGGTTATTAACGGCATTTTAAACAAAATTCCCTTTTACAAGAATAATATATGCAGTTTGAATAAAAAAGAAAATTCTGTCTAAAAAGTGCCTTTTTCAATGTTTTTTTCATATTTTTATTTGTTATTGGAAGAAAACCGAACAAATACATTCTTTTTCTCAACAATATTTTTTTTCTCTAAAATTGCACAAATTAACTATTTTTATGCTTTTTTCGTTGTTTTAGGATTATATATATATTTTTTCTAAAACTGCATAAATGACCCTTTTTTCAATGTTTTTTTCGGAGATTTACTACTTTTAAAGGAAAACCATCTCTTTTACGAAAAAAATATATGATTTTAATCCAAAAGTAAGTTTATAATAATTTTCTATTGATTTCAATGTTTTGATTAAAAACAAGAAAATAAACACTATATACATGTTCTTTTTCTGAAACTGTACAAAGTACCCATTTTTACCCTTTATGAACGTTTAAACACATTTTGTAGAAAACAACTTTTTCATGTTACAATATACTTTTTCTATGTAAAATTTCATGAATTACGTTTTTTTCCGTTTTTAAAAGTATTAGCCGCATTTTACATAAAACCCCTTTTTAAAAGTATAACATATGCGATTTGAATTATCCATTTTTCAACATTTTTAAAGGTTTTACAATATTTTTATGACAAATCCATCTTCCCTTATAAAAACAAAAGTATATTTTTACCTCTAAAATTCAGTTTTTCAGTAATTTTCTTTGAATTTCCATGTTTTATTTAAAAACATGAACAATACGCTATATCGTTTATTTTTTCTCTTTAAAGTTACATTAACTACCCTATTTAAACCTTTTTAATAATTTTTACATTTTAAAGAAAATTTCTTTTTCATGTTACATAAAATGTAATACGAGCTATTTCAAGGAAAAAATATATATTTATTTAAGAAATAGGATTTTTCAGTGATTTTTTTATTTCATTTCCGTGTTTTAATGAAAATGAAGGAAAAAGACAGAAATGTATGAACTTTTCATGGCAATTCATTTTTTTCTCGCGAAATTGCATAAATTATCCCCTTTCCAGCGTTTTTAGAACTAACATCTTATCTAAAAAAGACCAGTTTTTCAGTAATTTTCTTTGAATCTCCATGTTGTAATTACAAACATGAACAATACGCTGTATCGTTTATTTTTTCTCTTTAAAGTTACATGAACTACCCTATTTAAACCTTTTTAATAATTTTAACATTTTGAATAAAATTTCTTTTTCATGTTACATAAAATGTAATACAAGCCATTTCAAGGAAAAAAAATATATTTATTTAAGAAATAGGATTTTTCAGTGTTTTTTCTTTTCATTTCCATGTTTT
This sequence comes from Callinectes sapidus, assembly GCA_020233015.1. Taxonomy (NCBI): domain Eukaryota; kingdom Metazoa; phylum Arthropoda; class Malacostraca; order Decapoda; family Portunidae; genus Callinectes; species Callinectes sapidus. Next base: position 23,384,348 of record CM035223.1, on the reverse strand, counting down.
TTTTATGAAAATGAAGGAAAAAGCAAGAAATATATTACCTTTTAATTACAATTCATTTTTTTCTCTTAAAATTGTATAAATTATCCCCTTTCCAGCGTTTTTAGGAAAAATAATACCTATTCTAAGAAAGGCCATCTTTTTTTAGTTAAAAAAAAAGGAACATATGCTGTTTTACGAAAAAAGTTTCTTTTCACCGAAAAAAGTGAATTTTTCGATGATTTTCTGCTTATTTCATTGTTTTCCTCAAAAAATAAACAAAAAATACTGAATACTGCAACAATATACTTTTTTTCTGAAAAAAGTCACAGATGACGTGTTCTTCAACGTTTTTAGGATTATTAACGGCATTTTAAACAAAACCCCCTTTTACAAGTATAATATATGCTATTTGAGTAAAGAAGAAAATTCTGCCTAAATAGTGCCTTTTCAATGTTTTTTTTTTTCATATTTTTATTTGTTGGTGGAAGAAAAGCAAAAAAATAGATTATTTTTCTCGACAATATTTTTTTTCTCTAAAATTGTACAAATTATCTATTTTTACGCTTTTATCGTTATTTTACGATTATACATTTTTTTTTCTCTAAAACTGGATAAATGACCCTTTTTTCAATGTTTTTTTTCGGATATTTACTTCTTTTAAAGGAAAACCATCTGTTTTACGAAAAAAGATATGATTTTACTTCAAAAGTCAGTTTTTAATAATTTTCTATTGATTTCAATGTTTTGATTAAAAATAAGAAAATAAACACTTTATACATTTTTTTTCTCTGAAACTGTACAAAGTGCCCATTTTTAACCTTTTTGGACATTTAAACACATTTAAAAAAAAAAACTTTTTCATGTTACAATACACTTTTTCCATCTAAAATTTCATGAATTACGTTTTTTTCAGTTTTTAAAAGTATTTACCGCATTTTACATAAAACAGCCTTTTACAAGTATAACATATGCGATTTGAATTATCCATTTTTCATCGTTTTTAAGTGTTTCACAATATTTTTATGACAAATCCATCTTCCCTTAGAAAAAAAAGTATGTGTTTACCTCCAAAAGTTTTTCAGTAATTTTTTTGAATTTCCATATTTTAATTAAAAACATGAACAATACGCTAAAATTGAATAAATTATCCCCTTACCAGCGTTTTTAGGAGAATTAACATCTTATCTAAGAAAGACCATCTAATTTTTAGTTCAGAAAAAAAACGAATATATGCCATTTGACGAAAAAAGTTGCTTTTCACTGAAAAAGTTACTTTTTCGAGTATTTTCTGCTTATTTCATTGTTTTCATCACAAAATAAACAAAAAACACTTAATATTGCTATAATATACTTTTTTTTCTGAAAAAAATCATAAATGACAGGTTTTTCAACGTTTTTAGAAGTATTAACGGAATTTTAAACAAAACCCCCTTTTACAAGTATAATATATGCAATTTGAATAAAGATGAAAATTCTGTCTAAAAAGTGCCTTTTTCAAGGTTTTTCATATTTTCATTTGTTAATGGAATAAAACAAAAAAAAACATTCTTTTTCTTGACAATAATTTTTTTCTCTAAAATTGCACAAATTATCTATTTTTATCCTTTTATCCTTATTTTACGCTGAGAATTTTCTTTTACTCTAAAACTGCATAAATGACCCTTTTTTCAATGTTTTTTTTCGGAGATTTACTACTTTTAAAGGAAAACCATTTATTTTACGAAAAAATTTTGATTTTACACCAAAAGTTACATTTTAATAATTTTCTATTGATTTCAATGTTTTGATTAAAAACAAGAAAATAAACACTATATACATTTTCCTTCGCTGAAACTATACAAAATACCAATTTTTAACCTTTTTGGACGTTTAAACACATTTTGTAGAAAACAACTTTATCATGTTACAATATACTTTTTGCATTTAAAATTTCATAAATTAGGTTTTTTTCAGTTTTTAAAAGTATTAACCGCATTTTACATAAAACTCCTTTTTAAAAGTATAACATATGCGATTTGAATTATCCAATTTTTTTTAAAGGTTTTACAATATTTTTATGACAAATACATCTTCCCTTAGAAAAAAAAGTATGTTTTTACCTCTAAAAGTCAGTTTTTCAGTCATTTTCTTTGAATTTCCATGTTGTAATTATAAACATGAACAATACGCTATATCGTTTATTTTTTTTCTTTAAAGTTACATGAACTGCCCTATTTAACCTTTTTAATAATTTTAACATTTTGAATATATTTTTATTTATATATTTATTAAATATATATTTATTTAAGAAATAGGATTTTTCAGTGTTTTTTATTTTCATTTACATGTTTTTTTTTATGAAAATGAAGGAAAAAGCAAGAAATATATTAACTTTTAATTACAATTCATTTTTTTCTCTCTAAATATCATAAATTATCCCCTTTCCAACTTTTTTAGGATAAGTAACACCTAATGTAAGAAAGGCAATCTTTTTTTTAGTTCAGAAAAAAAGGAATATATGCCGTTTTACGAAAAAAGTTTCTTTTCACCAAAAAAGTGAATTTTCGATGATTTTCTGCACATTTCATTGTTTTCATCAAAAAATAAACAAAAAATACAGAATATTGCAACAATATACTTTTTTTCTGAAAAAAGTCATAGATGACGTGTTCTTCAACGTTTTTAGGATTATTAACGGCATTTTAAACAAAACCCCCTTTTACAAGTATAATATATGCAATTTGAATAAAGAAGAAAATTGTGCCTAAAAAGTGCCTTTTCAATGTTTTTTTTCAAATTTTTATTTGTTGGTGGAAGAAAAGCAAAAAAATACATTCTTTTTCTCGACAATATTTTTTTTCTCTAAAATTGCACAAATTATCTATTTTTATGCTTTTATCGTTATTTTACGATTATATATTTTTTTTCTCTAAAACTGGATAAATGACCCTTTTTTCAATGTTTTTTTTTCGGAGATTTACTTCTTTTAAAGGAAAACAATCTGTTTTACGAAAAAAGATATGATTTTACTTCAAAAGTCAGTTTTTAATAATTTTCTATTGATTTCAATGTTTTGATTAAAATAAGAAAATAAACACTTTATACATTTTTTTTCTCTGAAACTGTACAAAGTGCCCATTTTTAACCTTTTTGGACATTTAAACACATTTAAAAACAAAAAACTTTTTCATGTTACAATACACTTTTTCCATCTAAAATTTCATGAATTACGTTTTTTTCAGTTTTTAAAAGTATTAACCTAATTTTACATAAAACCCTCTTTCACAAGTATAACATATGCGATTTCAATTATCCATTTTCTGCGTTTTTAAGGGTTTTACAATATTTTTATGACAAATCCAACTTCACTTATCAAAACGAAGGTATGTTTTTACCTCTAAAAGTCAGTTTTTCAGTAATTTTCTTTGAATTTACATGTTTTATTTAAAAACCTGAACAATACGCTTTAGCGTTTTGTTTTTCTCTTTAAAGTTACATGAACTACCCTATTTAAACCTTTTTAATAATTTTTACATTTTGAAGAAAATTTCTTTTTCATGTTACATAAAATGTAATACAAGCCATTTCAAGGAAAAAAATATATTTATTTAAGAAATAGGATTTTTCAGTGTTTTTTCTTTTCATTTCCATGTTTTTTTTATGAAAATGAAGGAAAAAGCAAGAAATATATTAATTTTTAATTACAATTTAATTTTTTCTCTCAAAATTGCATAAATTATCCCCTTTCCAGCTTTTTTAGTAGAAGTAACACCTAATCTAAGAAAGGCCATCTTTTTTTTAAGATCAGAAAAAAGGAATATATTCCGTTTTACTAAAAAAAGTTTCTTTTCACCGAAAAAGTGAATTTTTCGATGATTTTCTGCTTATTTCATTGTTTTCATAAAAAATAAACAAAAAATACAAAATATTGCAACAATATACTATTTTCTGAAAAAAATCATAGATGACGTGTTTTTCAACGTTTTTAGCATTATTAACGGCATTTTAAACAAAACCCCCATTTTACAAGTATAATATATGCAATTTGAATAAAGAAGAAAATTCTGCTTAAAAAGTGCCTTTTTCAATGTTTTTTCATATTTTTATTTGTTGGTGGAAGAAAACCAAAAAAAAATACATTCTGTTTCTCGACAATATTTTTTTCTCTAAAATTGCACAAATTACCTATTTTTATGCTTTAATCGTTATTTTACGATTATATATATTTGTTCTTTAAAACTGGATAAATGACCCTTTTTTCAATGTTTTTTTTTTTTTTTTCGGAGATTTACTTTTTAAAAGGAAAACCATCTCTTTTACGAAAAAAGATATGATTTTACACCAAAAGTCAGTTTTTAATAATTTTCTATTGATTTCAATGTTTTGATTAAAAACAAGAAAATAAACACTATATACATTTTCTTTCTCTGAAACTGTACAAAGTACCCATTTTTAACCTTTTTGGACCTTTAAACACATTAAAAAAAAAAACTTTTTCATGTTACAATATACTTTTTCCATCTAAAATTTCATGAATTACGTTTTTTTTCAGTTTTTAGAAGTATTATCAGCATTTTACTTAAAATCCCCTTTTACAAGTATAACATATGCGATTTCAATTATCCATTTTCAGCGTTTTTAAGTGTTTTACAATATTTTTATGACAAATCCATCTTCCCTTATAAAAACAAAAGTATATTTTTACCTCTAAAAGTCAGTTTTTCAGTAATTTTCTTTGAATTTCCATGTTTTATTTAAAAACATGAACAATACGCTATACCGTTATGTTTTTCTCTTTAAAGTTACATGAACTACCTATTTAAACCTTTTTAATAATTTTAACATTTTGAAGAAAATCCCTTTTTCATGTTACATAAAATGTAATACAAGCCATTTAAAGGAAAAAATATATAATTCTTAAAGAAAAAGGATTTTTCAGTGTTTTTTTTTATTTCGTTTCCATGTTTTGAATGAAAATAAATTAAAAAGACAGAAATATATTAACTTTTTATGGCAATTCATTTTTTTCTCGCAAAATTCCATAAATTATCCACTTTCCAGCGTTTTTAGGAGAACTAACATCTTATCTAAGAAAGACCATCTTTTTTTTTTTTAGTTCAGAAAAAAGGAATATATTCCATTTCACGAAAAAAGTTTCTTTTCAACGAAAAAGTGAATTTTTCGATGATTTTCTGGTTATTTCATTGTTATTTCACTTGTTGCCACAATATACTTTTTTTCTGAAAAAATCATTAATGACGTGTTTTTCAACGTTTTTAGGAGTATTAATGGCATTTTAAACAAAACCCCCTTTTACAAGTATAATATATGCAATTTGAATAAAGATGAATATTCTGCATAAAAAGTGACTTTTTTATGGTTTTTTTCATATTTAAATTTGTTGGTGGAAGAAAACCAAAAAAAAAATACACTCTTTTTCTTGACAATATTTTTTTTCTGAAATTGCACAAACTGCCTATTTTTATGCTTTTATACTTATTTGACGACAATATTTTTTTTTCTCTAAAACTGCATAAACTACCCTATTTAAATCTTTTTATTGGTTTTAACAACATTTTGTAGAAAATCCCTTTTTCATGTTACATAAAATGTAATACAAGCCATTTCAAAGAAAAATATATATTTCTTCAAGAAAAAAAAATTCTCAGTGTTTTTTCTTTTCATTTTCATGTTGAATGAAATGATTGAAATGAAACATCTTGAATGAAAATGAAGGATAAAGCAAGAAATATATCAAGTTTTCATTGCAATTCATTTTTTTCTTTCAAAATTGCAGAAATTATCCCTTTTCCAGCGTTTTTAGGAGAATTAACATCTTTTCTAAGAAAGACCATCTTTTTTTAGTTCAGAAAAAAAATATATGCCATTTCACGAATATAGTTTCTTTTCACCGAAAAAGTGAATTTTTCAATGAGTTTCCGCTTATTTCATTGTTTTCATCAAAAAATAAACAAAAAACACTGAATATTGCAACAATATACTTTTTTCCTGGAAAAAAATCATAAATGACGTGTTTTTCATCTTTTTAAAAAGTATTTCGGCATTTTAATCAAAACCCCCTTTTACAAGTATAATATATGCAATATTAATAAGGAAGAAAATTATGCCTAAAAAGAGCCTATTTGAAGGTTTTTTTCATATTTTAATTTGTTGGTGGAAGAATACCAAAAAAATACATTCTTTTTCTCGACAATATTTTTTTTCTCTAAAATTGCACAAAATACCTTTTTTATGATTTTATCATTATTTTACGATAGTATTTTTTTTTCTCTAAAACTGCATAAATGACCGTTTTTTTAATATTTTTTGGAGATTTTCTAATTTTAAAGGAAAACAATCTCTTTTACAAAAAAAAATTTTGGTTTTACACGAAAAGTTACTTTTTAATCATTTTCTATTGATTTCAGTGTGTTGATTAAAAACAAGAAAATAAACACTATATTCATTTTCTTTTTCTGAAACTGTACAAAGTACCCATTTTTAACCTTTTTGGACGTTTAAATACATTTTGTAGAAAACAACTTATTCATGTTACAATATATTTTTCCATCTAAAATTTCATAATTTACGTTTTTTTCAGTTTTTAAAAGTATTAACCGCATTTTACATAAAACCGCCTTTTATAAGTATAACACATGTGATTTGAATTATCCATTTTTCAACATTTTTAAGTGTTTCACAATATTTTTATGACAAATCCGTCTTCCCTTAGAAAAAAAAGTATGTGTTTACCTCCAAAAGTGAGTTTTTTAGTATTTTTTTTATTTCCATATTTTAATTAAAAACATGAACAATACGCTAAAATTGAATAAATTATCCCCTTACCAGCGTTTTTAGCAGAATTAACATCTTATCTAAGAAAGACCATCTAATTTTTAGTTCAGAAAAAAAACGAATATATGCCATTTCACGAAAAAAGTTGCTTTTCACTGAAAAAGTTAATTTTTCGAGTGTTTTCTGCTTATTTCATTGTTTTCATCAAAAAATAAACAAAAAAACACTGAATATTGCTATAATACACTTTTTTTCTGAAAGAAATCATAAATAACATGTTTTTCAACGTTTTTAGGAGTATTAACGGAATTTTAAAGAAAACCCCCTTTTACAAGTATAATATATGCAATTTGAATAAAGATGAAAATTCTGTCTAAAAAGTGCCTTTTTCAAGGTTTTTCA
>CM035223.1:23365180-23377173 GCA_020233015.1 Callinectes sapidus | reverse complement strand
ATTGATTTCAATGTTTTGATTAAAAACAAGAAAATAAACACTATATACATTTTCTTTTTCTAAAACTGTACAAAGTACCCATTTTTAACCTTTTTGGACGTTTAAACACATTTAACAAAAAAAAAAAAACTTTTTAATGTTACAATATATTTTTCCATCTAAAATTTCATAAATTATGTTTTTTTCAGTTTTTAAAAGTATTTACCGCATTTTACATAAAACAACCTTTTACAAGTATAACATATGCGATTTGAATTATCCATTTTTCAACGTTTTTAAGTGTTTCACAATATTTTTATGACAAATCCATCTTCCCTTAGAAAAAAAAGTATATGTTTACCTCCAAAAGTTTTTCAGTAATTTTTTTGAATTTCCATATTTTAATTAAAAACATGAACAATACGCTAAAATTGAATAAATTATCCCCTTACCAGCGTTTTCGGAGAATTAACATCTTATCTAAGAAAGACCATCTAATTTTTAGTTCAGAAAAAAAACGAATATATGCCATTTCACGAAAAAAGTTGCTTTTCACTGAAAAATTTAATTTTTCGAGTATTTTCTGCTTATTTCATTGTTTTCATCACAAAATAAACAAAAAAACACTGAATATTGCTATAATATACTTTTTTTCTGAAAGAAATCATAAATGACATGTTTTTCAACGTTTTTAGGAGTATTAACGGAATTTTAAACAAAACCCCCTTTTACAAGTATAATATATGCAATTTGAATAAAGATGAAAATTCTGTCTAAAAAGTGCCTTTTTCAAGGTTTTTCATATTTTCATTTGTTAATAATAAAACAAAAAAAAAAACATTCTTTTTCTTGACAATAATTTTTTTCTCTAAAATTGCACAAATTACCTATTTTTATCCTTTTATCCTTATTTTACGCTGAAATTTTTTTTTACTCTAAAACTGCATAAATGACCCTTTTTTCAATGTTTTTTTTCGGAGATTTACTACTTTTAAAGGAAAACCATTTATTTTACGAAAAAAATTTGATTTTACACCAAAAGTTACATTTTAATAATTTTCTATTGATTTCAATGTTTTGATTAAAAACAAGAAAATAAACACTATATACATTTTCTTTCGCTGAAACTGTACAAAGTACCAATTTTTAACCTTTTTGGACGTTTAAACACATTTTGTAGAAAACAACTTTATCATGTTACAATATACTTTTTGCATTTAAAATTTCATAAATTAGGTTTTTTTCAGTTTTTAAAAGTATTAACCGCATTTTACATAAAACTCCTTTTTAAAAGTATAACATATGCGATTTGAATTATCCAATTTTTTTAAAAGGTTTTACAATATTTTTATGACAAATACATCTTCCCTTAGAAAAAAAGTATGTTTTTACCTCTAAAAGTCAGTTTTTCAGTCATTTTCTTTGAATTTCCATGTTGTAATTATAAATATGAACAATACGCTATATCGTTTATTTTTTTTCTTTAAAGTTACATGAACTGCCCTATTTAAAGCTTTTTAATAATTTTAACATTTTGAATATATTTTTATTTATATATTTATTGAATATATATTTATTTAAGAAATAGGATTTTTCAGTGTTTTTTATTTTCATTTCCATGTTTTTTTTATGAAAATGAAGGAAAAAGCAAGAAATATATAACTTTTAATTACAATTTATTTTTTTCTCTCAAAATATCATAAATTATCCCCTTTCCAGCTTTTTTAGGATAAGTAACACCTAATGTAAGAAAGGCAATCTTTTTTTTAGTTCAAAAAAAGGAATATATGCCGTTTTACGAAAAAAGTTTCTTTTCACCAAAAAAGTGAATTTTCGATGATTTTCTGCATATTTCATTGTTTTCATAAAAAAATAAACAAGAAATACAGAATATTGCAACAATATACTTTTTTTCTGAAAAAAAGTCATAGATGACGTGTTTTTGAACGTTTTTAGGATTATTAACGGCATTTAAAACAAAATCCCCTTTTACAAGTATATATGCAATTTGACTAAAGAAGAAAATTCTGCCTAAAAAGTGCCTTTTACAATGTTTTTTTCATATTCTTATTTATTGGTGGAAGAAAACCAAAAAAATACATTGTTTCTTGACAATATTTTTTTTCTCTAAAATTGCACAAATTACCTATTTTTATGCTTTAATCGTTATTTTACGATTATATATACTTTTTCTTTAAAACTGGATAAATGACCCTTTTTTCTATGTTTTTTCGGAGATTTACTTCTTTTAAAGGAAAATCATCTCTTTTACGAAAAAAGATAAGATTTTACACCAAAAGTCAGTTTTTAATAATTTTCTATTGATTTCAATGTTTTGATTAGAAACAAGAAAATAAACACAATATACATTTTCTTTCTCTGAAACTGAACAAAGTACCCATTTTTAACCTTTTTGGACCTTTAAATACATTTAAAAAAAAAAACTTTTTCATGTTACAATATACTTTTTCCATCTAAAATTTCAAGAATTACTTTTTTTTCAGTTTTTAAAAGTATTAACCGCATTTTACATAATACCTCCTTTTAAAAGTGTAACATATGCGATTTCAATTATCAATTTTCAGCGCTTTTAAGTGTTTTACAATTTTTTTATGACAAATAAAATAAAATAAAAACAAAAGTATATATTTACCTCTAAAAGTCAGTTTTTCAGTAATTTTCTTTGAATTTCCATGTTTTATTTAAAAACATGAACAATACGCTATACCGTTTTGTTTTTCTCTTTAAAGTTACATGAACTACCTATTTAAATTTTTTTAATAATTTTAACATTTTGAAGAAAATCCCTTTTTCATGTTACATAAAATGTAATACAAGCCATTTAAAGGAAAAAATATATAATTCTTAAAGAAAAGGGATTTTTCAGTGTTTTTTTTTATTTCATTTCCATGTTTTGAATGAAAATAAAGGAAAAAGAAAGAAATATATTAATTTTTCATTGTAATTCATTTTTTTCTCGCAAAATATCATAAATTATCCCTTTTCCAGCGTTTTTACGAGAACTAACATCTTATCTAAGAATGACTAATTTTTTTTTTTTAGTTCAGAAAAAAGGAATATATTCCCTTTCAAGAAAAAAGATTCTTTTCAACGAAAAAGTTAATTTTTCGATGATTTTCTGGTTATTTCATTGTTTTAATCAAAGAATAAACAAAAACATAGAATATTGCCACAATATACTTTTTTTCTGAAAAAATTCATAAATGACGTGTTTTTCAACGTTTTTAGGAGTATTAACGGCATTTTAAACAAAACTTTCTATTAGAAGTATAATGTATGCAATTTGAATAAAGAAGAAAATTCTGCCTAAAAAGTGCCTTTTTCAATGTTTTTTTCATATTTTTATTTGTTGGTGGAATAAAACCAAAAAAATACATTCTGTTTCTCGACAATATTTTTTTTCTCTAGAATTGCACAAATTACCTATTTTTATGCTTTAATCGTTATTTTACGATTATATTTATTTTTTCTTTAAAACTGGATAAATGACCCTTTTTTCAATGTTTTTTTTCGGAGATTTACTTCTTTTAAAAGAAAACCATCTCTTTTACGAAAAAAGATATGATTTTACACCAAAAGTCAGTTTTTAATAATTTCTATTGATTTCAATGTTTTGATTAAAAACAAGAAAATAAACACTATATACATTTTTCTTTCTCTGAAAATGTACAAAGTACCCATTTTTAACCTTTTTATACGTTTAAACACATTTAAAAAAAAAATTTCATGTTACAATATACTTTTTCCATCTAAAATTTCATGAATACGTTTTTTTCAGTTTTTAAAAGTATTATCCGCATTTTACATAAAACCCCGTTTTACAAGTATAACATATACGATTTCAATTATTAATTTTCAGCGTTTTTAAGTGTTTTACAATATTTTTATGACAAATCCATCTTCCCCTATAAAAACAAAAGTATATTTTTACCTCTAAAAGTCAGTTTTTCAGTAATTTTTTTTGAATTTCCATGTTTTATTTAAAAACATAAACAAAACGCTATACCGTTTTTTTTTCTTTAAAATTACATGAACTACCTTTTTAAACCCTTTTAATAATTTTAACATTTTGAAGAAAATCCCTTTTTCATGTTACATAAAATGTAATACAAGCCATTTAAAGGAAAAAATATATAATTCTTAAAGAAAAAGGATTTTTCAGTGTTTTTTTTATTTCGTTTCCATGTTTTGAATGAAAATAAATTAAAAAGACAGAAATATATTAACTTTTTATGGCAATTCATTTTTTTCTCGCAAAATTCCATAAATTATCCACTTTCCAGCGTTTTTAGGAGAACTAACATCTTATCTAAGAAAGACCATCTTTTATTTTTAGTTCAGAAAAAAGGAATATATTCCATTTCACGAAAAAAGTTTCTTTTCAACGAAAAAGTGAATTTTTCGATGATTTTCTGGTTATTTCATTGTTATTTCATTTGTTGCCACAATATACTTTTTTTCTGAAAAAATCATTAATGACGTGTTTTTCAACGTTTTTAGGAGTATTAATGGCATTTTAAACAAAACCCCCTTTTACAAGTATAATATATGCAATTTGAATAAAGATGAATATTCTGCATAAAAAGTGACTTTTTCATGGTTTTTTTCATATTTAAATTTGTTGGTGGAAGAAAACCAAAAAAAAAATGCACTCTTTTTCTTGACAATATTTTTTTTCTGAAATTGCACAAACTGCCTATTTTTATGCTTTTATACTTATTTGACGACAATATTTTTTTTTCTCTAAAACTGCATAAACTACCCTATTTAAATCTTTTTATTGGTTTTAACAACATTTTGTAGAAAATCCCTTTTTCATGTTACATAAAATGTAATACAAGCCATTTCAAAGAAAAATATATATTTCTTCAAGAAAAAAAAATTCTCAGTGTTTTTTCTTTTCATTTTCATGTTGAATGAAATGATTGAAATGAAACATCTTGAATGAAAATGAAGGATAAAGCAAGAAATATATCAAGTTTTCATTGCAATTCATTTTTTTCTTTCAAAATTGCAGAAATTATCCCTTTTCCAGCGTTTTTAGGAGAATTAACATCTTTTCTAAGAAAGACCATCTTTTTTTAGTTCAGAAAAAAAAATATATGCCATTTCACGAATATAGTTTCTTTTCACCGAAAAAGTGAATTTTTCGATGAGTTTCCGCTTATTTCATTGTTTTCATCAAAAAATAAACAAAAAACACTGAATATTGCAACAATATACTTTTTTCCTGGAAAAAAATCATAAATGACGTGTTTTTCATCTTTTTAAAAAGTATTTCGGCATTTTAATCAAAACCCCCTTTTACAAGTATAATATATGCAATATTAATAAGGAAGAAAATTATGCCTAAAAAGAGCCTATTTGAAGGTTTTTTTCATATTTTAATTTGTTGGTGGAAGAATACCAAAAAAATACATTCTTTTTCTCGACAATATTTTTTTTCTCTAAAATTGCACAAAATACCTTTTTTATGATTTTATCATTATTTTACGATAGTATTTTTTTTTCTCTAAAACTGCATAAATGACCGTTTTTTTAATATTTTTTGGAGATTTTCTAATTTTAAAGGAAAACAATCTCTTTTACAAAAAAAAATTTTGGTTTTACACGAAAAGTTACTTTTTAATCATTTTCTATTGATTTCAGTGTGTTGATTAAAAACAAGAAAATAAACACTATATTCATTTTCTTTTTCTGAAACTGTACAAAGTACCCATTTTTAACCTTTTTGGACGTTTAAATACATTTTGTAGAAAACAACTTATTCATGTTACAATATATTTTTCCATCTAAAATTTCATAATTTACGTTTTTTTCAGTTTTTAAAAGTATTAACCGCATTTTACATAAAACCGCCTTTTATAAGTATAACACATGTGATTTGAATTATCCATTTTTCAACATTTTTAAGTGTTTCACAATATTTTTATGACAAATCCGTCTTCCCTTAGAAAAAAAAGTATGTGTTTACCTCCAAAAGTGAGTTTTTTAGTATTTTTTTTATTTCCATATTTTAATTAAAAACATGAACAATACGCTAAAATTGAATAAATTATCCCCTTACCAGCGTTTTTAGCAGAATTAACATCTTATCTAAGAAAGACCATCTAATTTTTAGTTCAGAAAAAAAACGAATATATGCCATTTCACGAAAAAAGTTGCTTTTCACTGAAAAAGTTAATTTTTCGAGTGTTTTCTGCTTATTTCATTGTTTTCATCAAAAAATAAACAAAAAAACACTGAATATTGCTATAATACACTTTTTTTCTGAAAGAAATCATAAATAACATGTTTTTCAACGTTTTTAGGAGTATTAACGGAATTTTAAATAAAACCCCCTTTTACAAGTATAATATATGCAATTTGAATAAAGATGAAAATTCTGTCTAAAAAGTGCCTTTTTCAAGGTTTTTCATATTTTCATTTGTTAATGGAATAAAACAAAAAAAATTACATTCTTTTTCTTGAAAATAATTTTTTTTCTCTAAAATAGCACAAATTACCTATTTTTATCCTTTTAACCTTATTTAACGCAGAGATTTTTTTTTACTCTAAAACTGCATAAATGACCCTTTTTTCAATGTTTTTCGGAGATTTAGTACTTTTAAAGGAAAACCATCTATTTGACGAAAAAAATTTGATTTTACACAAAAGTTACTTTTTAATAATTTTCTATTATATTTCAATGTTTTGATTAAAAACAAGAAAATAAACACTATATACATTTTCTTTCGCTAAAACTGTGCAAAGTACCAATTTTTAACCTTTTTGGACTTTTAAACACATTTTGTAGAAAATAACTTTATCATGTTACAATATACTTTTTGCATTTAAAATTTCATAAATTACGTTTTTTTTCAGTTTTTAAAAGTATTAACCGCATTTTACATAAAAGTTATTTTTAAAAGAATAACATATGCGATTTGAATTATCCATTTTTCAACGTTTTTATAGGTTTTACAATATTTTTTATGACAAATCCATCTTCCCTTAGAAAAAAAGTGTTTTTACCTCTAAAAGTCAGTTTTTCAGTCATTTTCTCTGAATTTCCATGTTGTAATTATAAACATGAACAATACCCTATATCGTTTATTTTTACTCTTTAAAGTTACATGAACTACCCTATTTAAATTTTTTTAATAATTTTAACATTTTGAATAAAATTTCTTTTTCATGTTACATAAAATGTAATACAAGCCATTTCAGGGAGAAAATATATATTTATTTAAGAAATAGGATTTTTCAGTGTTTTTTATTTTCATTTCCATGTTTTTTTTTTATGAAAATGAAGGAAAAAGCAAGAAATATTATAACTTTTAATTACAATTTATTTTCTTCTCTCAAAATATCATAAATTATCCCCTTTCCAGCTTTTTTAGGATAAGTAACACCTAATGTAAGAAAGGCAATCTTTTTTTTAGTTCAGAAAAAAGGAATATATGCCATTTTACGAAAAAAGTTTCTTTTCACCGAAAAAGTGAATTTTTCGATGATTTTCTGCTTATTTCATTGTTTTCATCAAAAAATAAACAAAAAATACAGAATATTGCAACAATATACTTTTATTCTGAAAAAAATCATAGATGACGTGTTTTTCAACGTTTTTAGGATTATTAACGGCATTTAAAACAAAACCCCCATTTACAAGTATAATATATCCAATTTGAATAAAGAAGAAAATTCTACCTAAAAAGTGCCTTTTTCAATGTTTTTTTCATATTTTTATTTGTTGGTGGAAAAAAACCAAAAAAATACATTCTGTTTCTCGACAATATTTTTTTTCTCTAAAATTGCACAAATTACCAATTTTTATGCTTTAATCGTTATTTTACGATTATATATATTTTTTCTTTAAAACTGGACAAATGACCCTTTTTTCAATGTTTTTTTCGAAGATTTACTTCTTTTAAAGGAAAACCATCTCTTTTACGAAAAAAGATATGATTTTACACCAAAAGTCAGTTTTTAATAATTTTCTATTGATTTCAATGTTTTGATTAAAAACAAGAAAATAAACACTATATACATTTTCTTTCTCTGAAACTGTACAAAGTACCCATTTTTAACCTTTTTGGACCTTTAAACACATTAAAAAAAAAAAACTTTTTCATGTTACAATATACTTTTTCCATCTAAAATTTCATGAATTACGTTTTTTTCAGTTTTTAAAAGTTTTAACCGCATTTTACATAATACCCCGTTTTACAAGTATAACATATGCGATTTCAATTATCAATTTTCAGCGTTTTTAAGTGTTTTACAATTTTTTTTTTTTTGACAAATCCACCTTCCCTTATAAAAACAAAATTATATTTTTACCTTTAAAAGTCAGTTTTTCAGTAATTTTCTTTGAATTTCCATGATTTATTTAAAAACATGAACAATACGCTATAACGTTTTGTTTTTCTCTTTAAAGTTACATGAACTACCTATTTAAACCTTTTTAATAATTTTAACATTTTGAAGAAAATCCCTTTTTAATGTTACATAAAATGTAATACAAGCCATTTAAGGGAAAAAATATATAATTCTTTAAGAAAAAAGATTTTTCAGTGTTTTTTTTTATTTCATTTCCATGTTTTGAATGAAAATAAAGGAAAAAGAAAGAAATATATAAACTTTTCATTGCAATTCATTTTTTTTCTCGCAAAATTGCATAAATTATCCCCTTTCCAGCGTTTTTAGGAGAACTAACATCTTATTTAAGAAAGACTAATTTTTTTTTTTTTTAGTTCAGAAAAAATGAATATATTCCATTTCAAGAAAAAAGTTTCTTTTCAACGAAAAAGTTAATTTTTCGAAGATTTTCTGCTTATTTCATTGTTTTAATCAAAGAATAAAAAAAAAAAAAAACACGGAATAATGCCACAATATACTTTTTTTCTGAAAAAATCATAAATGACGTGTTTGTCAACGTTTTTAGGAGTATTTACGGCATTTTAAACAAAACCCCCTTTTACAAGTATAATAAATGCAATTTGAATAAAGATGAAAATTCTGCCTAAAAAGTAACTTTTTCAAGGGTTTTTTCATATTTTTATTTGTTGGTGGAAGAAAACCAAAAAAAATACATTCTTTTTCTTGACAATATTTTTTTTCTCTGGAATTGCACAAACTGCCTATTTTATACTTTTATCCTTATTTGACAACAATATATTTTTTTTCTCTAAAACTACATAAACTACCCTATTTAAATCTTTTTATTGGTTTTAATAACATTTTGTAGAAAATCCCTTTTTCATGTTACATAAAATGTAATACAAGCCAATTCAAAGAAAAAATATATATTTCTTTAGGAAAAAAAATTTTCAGTGTTTTTTCTTTTCATTTTCATGTTTTGAATGAAAATGAAGGATAAAGCAAGAAATATATCAAATTTTCATTGCAATTCATTTTTTTCTTTCAAAATTGCATAAATTATCCCCTTTCCATCGTTTTTAGGAGAATTAACATCTTTTATAAGAAAGACCATCTTTTTTTTTAGTTCAGAAAAAAGAAATATATGCCATTTCACGAAAATAGTTTCTTTTTACCAAAAAAGTGAATTTTTCGATGAGTTTCTGCTTATTTCATTGTTTTCATCAAAGAACAAACAAAAAACAGTGAATATTGCAACAATATACTTTTTTCCTGAAAAAAAATCATAAATGACGTGTTTTTCAACTTTTTTAAAAGTATTTCGGCATTTTAATCAAAACCCTCTTCTACAAGTATAATATATGCAATATTAATAAAGAAGAAAATTATGCCTAAAAAGTGCCTATTTCAAAGTTTTTTTCCATATTTTCATTTGTTGGTGAAAGAATACCAAAAAAATACATTCATTTTCTCGACAATATATTTTTTTTTCTAAAATTGCACAAAATACTTTTTTTTTTTTTGCTTTTATACTTATTTTACGATAATATATTTTTTTTCTCTAAAACTGCATAAATGACCCTTTTTTCAATGTTTTTTGGAGATTTTCTACTTTTAAAGGAAACCAATCTCTTTTACAAAAAATAAATAAATATCGTTTTACACCAAAAGTTACTTTTTAATAATTTTCTATTGATTTCAATGTCTTGATTACAACCAAGAAAATAAACACTATATACATTTTCTTTTTCTGGAACTGTACAAAGTACATATTTTTAACCTTTTTGGACGTTTAAACACATTTTGTTGAAAACAACTTTTTCATGTTACAATATATTTTTCCATCTAAAATTTCATAAATTACGTTTTTTTCAGATTATAAAAGTATTAACCGCATTTTACATAAAACCGCCTTTTACAAGTATAACATATGCGATTTGAATTATCCATTTTTCAACGTTTTTAAGGATTTTACAATATTTTTATGACAAATCCATCTTCCCTGAGAAAAAAAAGTATGTGTTTACCTCCAAAAGTGAGTTTTTCAGTAATTTTTTTGAATTTCCATATATATAATTAAAAATATGAACAATACGCTAAAATTGAATAAATTATCCCTTTACCACCGTTTTTAGGAGAATTAACATCTTATCTAAGAAAGACCATCTAATATTTAGATCAGAAAAAAACGAATATATGCCATTTCACGAAAAAAGTTCCTTTCACTGAAAAAGTTAATTTTCGAGTATTTTCGGCTTATTTCATTGTTTTCATCAAAAAATAAACAAAAAAAACTGAATATTGCTATAATATACATTTTTTGAAAGAAATCATAAATGATGTGTTTTTCAACGTTTTTAGGAGTATTGACGGAATTTTAAACAAAACCCCCTTTTACAAGTATAATATATGCAATTTGAATAAAGATGAAAATTCTGCCTAAAAAGTGCCTTTTTCAAGGTTTTTCATATTTTCATTTGTTAATGGAATAAAAAAAAATACATTCTTTTTCTTGACAATAATTTTTTTCTCTAAAATTGCACAAATTACCTATTTTTATCCTTTTATCCTAATTTTACGAAGATATTATTTTTTTTCTCTAAAACAGCATAAATGACCCTTTTTTCAATGTTTTTAGGAGATTTACTACTTTTAAAGGAAAAAAATCTGACTTTTAGGAGGTAGGAAAAACTGACTTTTAGAGGTAAAAACACACTTTTTTTTCTAAAGGAAGATGGATTTGTCATAAAAATATTGTAAAACCTTTAAAAACGTTGAAAAATGGATAATTCAAATCGCATGTTATACTTTTATAAAGGGGTTTTTATGTAAAATGCGGTTAATACTTTTAAAAATTGAAAAAAAACGTAATTTATGAAATTTTAAATGCAAAAAGTATATTGTAACATGATAAAGTTGTTTTCTACAAAATGTGTTTAAACGTCCAAAAAGGTTAAAAATTGGTACTTTGTACAGTTTCAGCGAAAAAAAACGTATATAGTGTTTATTTTCTTCTTTTTAATCAAAATTTTGAAATCAATAGAAAATTATTAAAAAGTAACTTTTGGTGTAAAATCATTTTTTTTTTGTGAAATAGATGGTTTTCCTTTAAAAGTAGTAAATCTCCGAAAAAAACATTGAAAAAAGGGTCATTTATGCAGTTTTAGAGAAAAAAAAAATCTCATCGTAAAATAAGGATAAAAGGATAAAAATAGGTAATTTGTGCAATTTTAGAGAAAAAAAATATTGTCAAGAAAAGAATGTATTTTTTTGGTTTTATTCCATTAACAAATGAAAATATGAAAAACCTTGGAAAATGCACTTTTTAGGCAGAATTTTCTTTATTATTCATATTGCATATATTATACTTGTATAAAGGGGTTTTGTTTAAACTTCCGTTAATACTCCTAAAAACGTTGAAAAACACGTCATTTATGATTTCTTTCAGAAAAAAAGTATATTATAGCAATATTCAGTGTTTTTTTGTTTATTTTTTGATGAAAACAATGACATAAAGAGAAAATCATCAAAAAATTCTTTTTTTCGGTAAAAAGAAACTTTTTTCGTGACATTGAATATATTCCTAATTTCTGAACTAAAATAAAGATGGTCTTTCTTAGATAAGATGTTAA
>CM035223.1:23335352-23349465 GCA_020233015.1 Callinectes sapidus | reverse complement strand
TTTTTTTTTTCATATTTTCATTTGTTGGTGGAAGAAAACCCAAAAAATACATTATTTTTCTCGACAATATTTTTTTTCTCTAAAATTGAACAAAATACATTTTTTATGCTTTTATCATTATTTTACGGTAATATATATATATTTTTCTCTAAAACTGCATAAATGACCTTTTTTTCAATGTTTTTGGGAGATTTTCTACTTTTTAAGTAAAACCATCTCTTTTACGAAAAAAATATGGTTTTACACCAAAAGTTACTTTTTAATAATTTTCTATTGATTTCAATATTTTGATTAAAAACAAGAAAATAAACACTATATACATTTTATTTTTCTGAAACTGTACAAAGTACCCATTTTTAACCTTTTTGGACGTTTAAACACATTTACAAAATGTGTTTAAACAACTTTTTCATGTTACAGTATACTTTTTACATCTAAAATTTCATAAATTACGTTTTTTTGAGGTTTTGAGAGTATTAACAGCATTTTACATGAAACCTCCTTGTACAAGTATAACATATGCGATTTGAATTTTCCTTTTTAAATTACGTTTTTAAGGGTTTTACAATATTTTTATGACAAATCCATATTCCCTTAAAAAAAAAATTATGCTTTTACCTCCAAAAGTGAGTTTTTCAGTAATTTTTTTTAATTTCCATGTTTTAATTAAAAACATGAACAATACCGTAAAAATTGCATAAAATATCCCCTTACCAACGTTTTTACGAGAATCTTATCTAATAAAGACCATCTCATTTTTAGTTCAGAAAAAAACGAATATATGCCATTTCACGAAAAAATTTCTTTTCACTGAAAAAGTTATTTTTTCGAGTATTTTCTGCTTTTTTCATTATTTTCATAAAAACATAAACAAAAAAGCACTGAATATTGCTACAATATACTTTTTTTCTGAAAAAAATCATAAATGACGTATTTTTCAATTTTTTTAGGAGTATTAACAGCATTTTAAACAAAACCACCTTTTACAAGTAATATAAATGCAATTTGAATAGAGAAGAAAATTCTGCCTAAACAGTGCCTTTTTAAAGGTTTTTTCATATTTTCATTTGTTGGTGGAAGAAAACCCAAAAAAAAAATTCTTTGTCTTGACAATAATTTTTTTCTCTAAAATTGCACAAATATTCTATTTTTATCCCTATATCCTTATTTTACGATACATATTTTTTTCTCTAAAACTGCATAAATATTCCTTTTTTCAATGTTTTTCGGAGATTTATTACTTTTAAAGGAAAACCATCTATTTTACGAAAAAAATATGATTTTACACCAAAAGTTACTTTTTAATAATTTTCTATTGATTTCAATGTTTTGATTAAAAACAAGAAAATAAACACTATATACATATTCTTTCGCTGAAACTGTACAAAGTACCAATTTTTAACGTTTTTGGACGTTTAAACACATTTTGTAGAAAACAACGTTATCATATTACAATATACATTTTGCATTTAAGATTTCATAAATTACGTTTTTTTTTCAGTTTTTAAAATTATAAACCGCATTTTACATAAAACCCCGTTTTTACAAGTATAACATATGCGATTTGAATTATCCATTTTTCAACGTTTTTAAAGGTTTTACAATATTTTTATGACAAATCCATCTTCTCTTAGAAAAAAAAATGTATGTTTTTACCTCTAAAAGTCAGTTTTTCAGTAATTTTCTTTGAATTTCCATGGGTTAATTAAAAACATGAACAATACGCTATATTGTTTTGTTTTTCTCTTTAATGTTACATGAGCTACCCTATTTGAACCTTTTTAATAATTTTGACATTTTGAAGAAAATCCCTTTTTCATGTTACATAAAATGTAATACAAACCAATTTAAGGAAAAAATATATATTTCTTTGAGAAATAGGATTTTTCAGTGTTTTTTCTTTTCATTTCCATGTTTTTTTATGAAAATGAAGGAAAAAGCAAGAAATATATAAACTTTAAATTACAATTCATTTTTTTCCTTCAAAATTGCATAAATTATCCTTTTTCCTGCGTTTATAGGAGAAATAACACATAATCTAAGAAAGACCATATTTTTTTAGTTCAGAAAAAAAGGAATATATGCCGTTTTACGAAAAAAGTTTCTTTTCACCGAAAAAGTGAATTTTTCGATGATTTTCTGCTTATTTCATTGTTTTAGTAAAAAAATAATAAAAAAAACACTGAATATTGCCACAATATATTATTTTTCAGAAAAAAATCATAAATGACGTGTTTTTCAACGTTTTTAGGATTATTAACGCCATTTTAAACAACACCTCCTTTTACAAGTATAATATATTCAATTTCAATAAAGAAGAAAATTCTGCATAAAAAGTGCCTTTTTCAATGTTTTTTTCATATTTTTATTTTTTTGTGGAATAAAACCAAAAAATACATTGTTTTTCTCGACAATATATTTTTGCTTTGAAATTGCACAAATTACCTATTTTTATGCTTTTATTGTTATTTTACGATTATATATATATTTTTTCTAAAACTGCATAAATGACCCTTTTTTCAATGTTTTTTTTCGGAGATTTACTACTTAAAAAGCAAAAAAACATCTCTTTTACGAAAAAAAGATATGATTTTACACCAAAAGTCACTTTTTAATAATTTTCTATTGATTTCAATGTTATGATTAAAAATAGAAAATAAACACTATATACATTTTCTTTCACTGAAACTGTAAAATTTACCCATTTTTAACCTTTTTGGATGGTTAAACACATTTAAAAAAAAAAACAACTTTTTCATGTTACAATATACTTTTTCCATCTAAAATTTCATGAATTTCGTTTTTTTCAGTTTTTGAAAGTATTAACCTCATTTTACATAAAACCCCCTTTTAAAAGTATAACATATGCGATTTATATTATCAATTTTCAGCGTTTTTTAGGGTTTTACAATATTTTTATGAGAACTCCATCTTCCCTTATGAAAAAAAAAGTATATTTTTACATCTAAAAGTCAGTTTTTTAGTAATTTTCTTTGAATTTCCATGTTTTAATTAAAAACATGAACAATACGCTATATTGTTTTGTTTTTCTCTTTAAAGTTACATGAACTACTATTTAAACCTTTTTAATAATTTTAACATTCTGAAGAAAATCCCTTTTTCACGTTACATAAAATGTAATACAAGCCATTTCAAGGAAAAAATATATATTTCTTTATGAAAAAGGATTTTTCAGTGTTTTTTTCATTTCATTTCCATGTTTTGAATGAAAATAAAGAAAAAAGCTAGAAATATTATAACTTTTCATGGCAATTCATTTTTTTCTCGCAAAATTGCATAAATTATCCCCTTTCAAGCGTTTTTAGGAGAACTAACGTCTTATCTAAGAAAGACAATCTTTTTTTTAGTTCAGAAAAAAGGAATATATGATATTTCATGAAAAAAGTTTCTTTTCAACGAAAAAGTGAATTTTTCGAGGATTTTCTGCTTATTTCATTGTTTTCATCAAAAAATAAACAAAAAACACTGAATATTGCCACAATATACATTTTTTTCTGAAAAAATCATAAATGATTTGTTTTTCAACGTTTTTAGGAGTATTAAGGGCATTTAAAACAAAACACCCTTTTACAAGTATATATGCAAATTGAATAAAGAAGAAAATTCTGCCTAAAAAGTGCCTTTTTCAAGGTTTTTTTCATATTTTAATTTGTTGGTTGAAAAAAATATGGTTTTACACCAAAAAATACTTTTTAATAATTTTCTATTGATTTCAATGTTTTGATTAAAAACAAAAAAATAAACACTATATACAATTTATTTTTCTGAAACTGTACAAAATTCCCGTTTTTAACCTTTTTGGACGTTTAAACACATTTCGTAGAAAACAACTTTTTCATGTTACAGTATACTTTTTCCATCTAAAATTTCATAAATTACATTTTTTTCGGTGTTTAAAAGTATTAACAGCATTTTACATAAAACTGACTTTTACAAGTATAACATATGCGATATGAATTATCCATTTTTCAACGTTTTTAAGGGTTTTACAATATTTTTATGACAAATCCATCTTCCCTTAGAAAAAAAAAGTATTTTTTAACTCCAAAAGTGAGTTTTTCAGTAATTTTTTTTTATTTTCCATGTTTTAACTAAAAACATGAACAATACGCCATATCATTGCACAAACTGCCTCTTTTTATGCTTTTATCCTTATTTGACGACAATATATTTTTTTTCTTTAAATAGTGTACTATTTAAATCTCTTTATTGGTTTTAACAACATTTTGTAAAAAATCCCTTTTTCATGTTACATAAAATGTAATACTAGCCATTTCAAAGAAAAAATATATATTTCTTTAAGAAAAAAGGATTTTTCAGTTTTTTTTCTTTTCATTCTCATGTTTTGAATGAAAATGAAGGATAAAGCAAGAAATATATCAAGTTTTCATGGCAATTAATTTTTTCTCTCAAAATTGCATAAATTATCGCCTTTCCAGCGTTTTTTGGAGAATTAACATCTTATCTAACAAAGACAATCTTTTTTTTTAGTTCAGAAAAAAGGAATATTTCAAGAAAATAGTTTCTTTTCACCGAAAAAGTGAATTTTTCGATGATTTTCTGCTTATTTCATTGTTTTCATCAAAAATAAACAAAAAACACTGAATTTTTCATGTTATAATATATTTTTTCTATCTAAAATTTCCTAAATTACGTTTTTTTCAGTTTTTAAAAGTATTAACAGCATTTTACATAAAACCGCCTTTTACAAGTATAACATATGCGATTTGAATTATCCATTTTTCAATGTTTTTAAGGGTTTTACAATATTTTTATGACAAATCAATCTTCCCTTAGAAAAAAAAAAGTATGTTTTTACCTCCAAAATTGAGTTTTTCAGTAATTTTTTTGAATTTCCATGTTTTAATTAAAAACATGAACAATACCCTAAAAATTGCATAAAATATCCCCTTACCAACGTTTTTAGGAGAATCTTATCTAAGAAAGACCATCTCATTTTTAGTTCAGAAAAAACAAATATATGCCATTACACGAAAAAAATTCTTTTCACTGAAAAATTATTTTTTCTAGTATTTTCTGCTTATTTCATTGTTTTCATAAAAAATAAACAAAAAAGCACTGAATATTGCTACAATATACTTTTTTTCTGAAAAAAATCATAAATGACGTATTTTTCAATGTTTTTAGGAGTATTAACAGCATTTAAAAAAAAACACCTTTTACAAGTAATTTAAATGCAATTTGAATATAGAAGAAAATTCTGCCTAAACAGTGCCTTTTTAAAGGTTTTTTCATATTTTCATTTGTTGGTGGAAGAAAACCAAAAAAAAAAAAATCTTTTTCTTGACAATAATGTTTTTCTTTAAAATTGCACAAATTTTCTATTTTTATCTTTTTATCCTTATTTTACGATGAGATATTTTTTTCTCTAAAACTGCATATATATCCTTTTTTTCAATGTTTTTCGGAGATTTACTACATTTAAAGGAAAACCATCTATTTTACGAAAAAAATTATGATTTTACACAAAAATTTACTTTTTAATAATTTTCTATTGATTTCAATGTTTTGATTAAAAATAAGAAAATAAACATTATATACATTTTCTTTCGCTGAAACTGTACAAAGTACCAATTTTTAACCTTTTTGTACGTTTAAACACATTTTGTAAAAAACAACTTTACCATGCTACAATATATATTTTGCATTTAAGAATTCATAAATTACGTTTTTTTTTCAGTTTTTAAAAGTATTAATCGCATTTTACATAAAACCCCGTTTTTACAAGTATAACATATGCGATTTGAATTATCCATTTTCCAACGTTTTTAAAGGTTTTACAATATTTTTATGACAAATCTATCTTCCCTTAGAAAAAAAATGTATGTTTTTACCACTAAAAGTCAGTTTTTTTCTGTAATTTTCAGTGAATTTCCAATGGTTAATTAAAAACATGAACAATACGCTATACTGTTTTGTTTTTCTCTTTAATGTTACATGAACTACCCGATTTAAACCTTTTTAATAATTTTAACATTTTGAAGAAAATCCCTTTTTCATGTTACATAAAATGTAAAACAAGCCTATTTAAGGAAAAAATATATATTTCTTTGAGAAATAGGATTTTTCTGTGTTTTTTCTTATCATTTCCATGTTTTTTTATGAAAATAAAGGAAAAAGCAAGAAATATATTAACTTTTAATTATAATTCTTTTTTTTTCCTGCGTTTTTAGGAGAAATAACACCTAATCTAAGAAAGGCCAACTTTATTTTTTAGTTCACAAAAAAGGAATATATGCTGTTTTACGAAAAAAAGCTTCTTTTCACCGAAAAAGTGCATTTTTCGATGATTTTTTGCTTTTTGCATTGTTTTCATCAAAAAATAAACAAAAAACACTGAATATTGCCACAATCTACTTTTTTTTCTGAAAAAAATAAAAAATGACGTGTTTTTCAACGTTTTTAGGAGTATTAAAGGCATTTTAAGCAAAACTCGCTTTTACAAGTAAAATATATGCATTTTGAAAAAAGAAAAAAATTCTGCCAAAAACTGCCTTTTTCAAAGCTTTTTTTCATATCTTTATTTGTTGGTGGAAGAAAACCAAAAAAATACATTTTTTTTTCTCGACAATATTTTTTTTCTCTGAAATTGCACAAACTGCCTCTTTTTATGCTTTTATTCTTATTTGACGACAAACTATTTTTTTTTTCTCTAAAACTGCATAAACTACCCTATTTAAACCTTTTTATTAGTTTTAACAACATTTTGGTGAAAATCACTTTTTCATGTTACATAAAATGTAATACAAGCCATTTTAAAGAAAAAATATACATTTCTTTAAGAAAATAGGATTTTTCAGTGTTTTTTTTTTCATTTTCATGTTTTGAATGAAAATGAATGATAAAGCAAGAAATATATCAAGTTTTCATGGCAATTAATTTTTTTCTCACAAAATTGCATAAATTATCGCCTTTCCAGCGTTTTTAGGAGAATTAACATCTTATCTAACAAAGACAATCTTTTTTTTTAGTTCAGAAAAAAAAGGAATATATGCCATTTCACGAAAATAGTTTCTTTTCACCGAAAAAGTGTATTTTTCGATGATTTTATGCTTATTTCATTGTTTTCATCAAAAAATAAACAAAAAACACTGAATATTGCAACAATATACTTTTTTCCTGAAAAAAAAAATCATAAATGACGTGTTTTTCAACGTTTTTAAAAGTATTTCGGCATT
This sequence comes from Callinectes sapidus, assembly GCA_020233015.1. Lineage (NCBI taxonomy): Eukaryota > Metazoa > Arthropoda > Malacostraca > Decapoda > Portunidae > Callinectes > Callinectes sapidus. Next base: position 23,342,245 of record CM035223.1, on the reverse strand, counting down.
TTAAACAAAACCCCTTTTTACATGTAAAATATATGCAATTTGAATAAAGAAGAAAATTCTGCCTAAAAAGTGCCTATGTCAAGGTTTTTTTTTCATGTTTTCATTTGTTGGTGGAAGAAAACCCAAAAAATACATTATTTTTCACGACAATATTTTTTTTCTCTAAAATTGAACAAAATACATTTTTATGCTTTTATCCTTATTTTACGGTAATATATATTTTTTCTCTAAAACTGCAAAAATGACCTTTTTTTCAATGTTTTTGGGAGATTTTCTACTTTTAAAGTAAAACCATCTCTTTTACGAAAAAAAATATGGTTATACACCAAAAGTTACTTTTTAATAATTTTCAATTGATTTCAATGTTTTGATTAAAAACAAGAAAATAAACACTATATACATTTTATTTTTCTGAAACTGTACAAAGTACCCATTTTTAACCTTTTTGGACGTTTAAACACATTTACAAAATGTGTTTAAACAACTTTTTCATGTTACAGTATACTTTTTCCATCTAAAATTTCATAAATTACGTTTTTTTGAGTTTTTGAGAGTATTAACAGCATTTTACATGAAAACGCCTTGTACAAGTATAACATATGCGATTTGAATTTTCCTTTTTAAATTACGTTTTTAAGGGTTTTACAATATTTTTATGACAAATTCATATTCCCTTAAAAAAAAAAAAAAATTGTGCTTTTACCTCCAAAAGTGAGTTTTTCATTAATTTTTTTGAATTTCCACGTTTTAATTAAAAACATGAACAATACTCTAAAAATTGCATAGAATATCCCCTTACCAACGTTTTTACAAGAATCTTATCTAAGAAAGACCATCTCATTTTTAGTTCAGAAAAAAACGAATATATGCAATTTCACGAAAAAATTTCTTTTCACTGAAAAAGTTATTTTTTCGAGTATTTTCTGCCTATTTCATTATTTTCATAAAAACATAAACAAAAAAGCACTGAATATTGCTACAATAAACTTTTTTTTTTTTTTAAATAATAAATGACTTATTTTTCAATTTTTTAAGGAGTATTAACAGCATTTTAAACAAAACCACCTTTTACAAGTAATATAAATGCAATTTGAATATAGAAGAAAATTCTGCCTAAACAGTGCCTTTTTAAAGGTTTTTTTCATATTTTCATTTGTTGGTGGAAGAAAACCAAAAAAAAAATATTCTTTTTCTTGAAAATAATTTTTTTCTCTAAAATTGCACAAATTTTCTATTTTTATCCTTTTATCCTTATTTTACGATGAGATTTTTTTTTTTTCTCTAAAACCGCATAAATATCCCTTTTTTCAATGTTTTCGGAGATTTATTACTTTTAAAGGAAAACCATCTATTTTACGAAAAAAATATGATTTTACACCAAAAGTTACTTTTTAATAATTTTCTATTGATTTCAATGTTTTGATTAAAAACAAGAAAATAAACACTATATAGATTTTCTTTCGCTGAAACTGTACAAAGTAGCAGTTTTTAACCTTTTTCGACGTTTAAACACATTTTGTAGAAAACAACTTTATCATATTACAATATACATTTTGCATTTAAGATTTCATAAATTACGGTTTTTTTTCAGTTTTTAAAAGTATAAACCGCATTTTACATAAAACCTCGTTTTTACAAGTATAACATATGCGATTTGAATTATCCATTTTTCAACGTTTTTAAAGGTTTTACAATATTTTTATGACAAATCCATCTTCCCTTAGAAAAAAAATGTATGTTTTTACCTCTAAAAGTCAGTTTTTCAGTAATTTTCTTTGAATTTCCATGGGTTAATTAAAACCATGAACAATACGCTATATTGTTTTGTTTTTCTCTTTTATCTTACATGAACTACCCTATTTAAACCTTTTTAATAATTTTGACATTTTGAAGAAAATCCCTTTTTCATGTTACATAAAATGTAATACAAGCCAATTTAAGGAAAAAATATATATTTCTTTGAGAAATAGGATTTTTCAGTGTTTTTTCTTTTCATTTCCATGTTTTTTTATGAAAATAAAGGAAAAAGCAAGAAATATATAAACTTTAAATTACAATTCAATTTTTTCCTTCAAAATTGCATAAATTATCCCCTTTCCTGCGTTTTTAGGAGAAATAACACATAATCTAAGAAAGACCATATTTTTTTTAGTACAGAAAAAAAAGGAATATATGCCGTTTTACGAAAAAAGTTTCTTTTCACCGAAAAAGTGAATTTTTCGATGATTTTCTGCTTATTTCGTTTTAATAAAAAAAAATAATAAAAAACACTGAATATTGCCACAATATATTATTTTTCTGAAAAAAATCATAAATGACGTGTTTTTCAACGTTTTTAGGATTATTAACGGCATTTTAAACAACACCTCCTTTTACAAGTATAATATATTCAATTTCAATAAAGAAGAAAATTCTGCCTAAAAAGTGCCTTTTTCAATGTTTTTTTCATATTTTTATTTTTTAGTGGAATAAAACCAAAAAATACATTGTTTTTCTCGACAATATATTTTTGCTTTGACATTGCACAAATTACCTATTTTTATGCTTTTATTGTTATTTTACGATTATATATATATTTTTTTCTAAAACTGCATAAATGACCCTTTTTTCAATGTTTTTTTTCGGAGATTTACTACTTAAAAAACAGAAAAACATCTCTTTTATGAAAAAAAGATATGATTTTACACCAAAAGTCACTTTTTAATAATTTTCTATTGATTTCAATGTTATGATTAAAAATAGAAAATAAACACTATATACATTTTCTTTCACTGAAACTGTATAATGTACCCATTTTTAACCTTTTTGGATGTTTAAACACATTTAAAAAAAAAAAAACTTTTTCATATTACAATATACTTTTTCCATCTAACATTTCATGAATTTCGTTTTTTTCAGTTTTTAAAAGTATTAACCTCATTTTACATAAAACCCCCTTTTAAAAGTATAACATATGCAATTTCATTTATCCATTTTCAACGTTTTTTAGGGTTTTACAATCTTTTTATGACAACTCCATCTTCCCTTATAAAAAAAAAAGTATGTTTTTACCTCTAAAAGTCAGTTTTTCAGTAGTTTTCTTTGAATTTCCATGTTTTAATTAAAAACATGAACAATACGCTATATTCTTTTGTTTTTCTCTTTATAGTTACATGAACTACCAATTTAAACCTTTTCAATAATTTTAACATTTTGAAGAAAATCCCTTTTTCATGTTACATAAAATGTAATACAAGCCATTTCAAGGAAAAAAATATATATTTCTTTAAGAAAAAGGATTTTTCAGTGTTTTTCATTTCATTTCCATGTTTTGAATGAAAATAAACAAAAAAGCAAGAAATATTTTAACTTTTCATGGCAATTCATTTTTTTCTCTCAAAATTGCATAAATTATCCCCTTTCCAGCGTTTTTAGGAGAACTAACATCTTATCTAAGAAAGATAATCTTTTTTTTAGTTAAGAAAAAAAGGAATAAATGCCATTTAACGAAAAAAGTTTTTTTTCATCGGAAAAGTGAATTTTTCGATTATTTTCTACTTATTTCCTTATTTTCATCAAAAAATAAACAAAAAACACTGAATATTGCAACAATAGACTTTTTTTCTGAAAAAAATCATAAATGACGTGTTTTTCAACGTTTTTAGGAGTATTAACGGCATTTTACACAAAACCCCCTTTTACAAGTATAATATATGCAATTTGAATAAAGAAGAAAATTCTGCATAAAAAGTGCCTTTTTGAAGGTTTTTTTCATATTTTAATTTGTTGGTGGAAGGAAACCAAAAAAATATATTCTTTTTCTTGACAATATTTTTTTTTCTCTAAAACTGCACAAACTGCCTATTTTTATGCTTTTATCCTTATTTGACGACAATATATATATTTTTTTTATTTAAATAGGGTACTATTTAAACTTTTTTATTGGTTTTAACAACGTTTTGTAGGAAATCCCTTTTTCATGTTACATAAAATGTAATACATGCCATTTCAAAGAAAAAAATATATATTTCTTTAAGAAAAAATGATTTTTCATTGTTTTTTCATTTCATTTCCATGTTTTGAATGAAAATAAAGAAAAAAGCTAGAAATATATTAACTTTTCATGGCAATTCATTTTCTTCTCGCAAAATTGCATAAATTATCCCTTTTCCAGCGTTTTTAGGAGAACTAACATCTTATCTAAGAAAGACAATCTTTTTTTTTAGTTCAGAAAAAAGGAATATATGCCATTTCACGAAAAAAGTTTCTTTTCACCGAAAAAGTGAATTTTTCGATGATTTTCAGCTTATTCCATTGTTTTCATCAAAAAATAAACAAAAAACACTGAATATTGCCACAATATACTTTTTTACTAAAAAAAATCATAAATGACGTGTTTTTCAACGTTTTTAGGAGTATTAACGGAATTTTAAACAAAACTCCCTTTTACAAGTAAAATATATGCAATTTGAATTAAGAAGAAAATTTTTCCTAAAAAGTGCCTTTTTCAGGTTTTTTTCATATTTTTATTTGTTGGTGGAAGAAAACCAAAAAAATACATTCTTTTTCTCGACAATATTTGTTTTCTCTGCAATTGCACAAATTACCTATTTTTATGCTTTTATCGTTATTTTACGAATATATATATTTTTTCTCTAAAACTGCATAAATGACCCTTTTATCAATGTTTTTTTTCGGAGATTTACTACTTTTAAAGGAAAACCATCTCTTTTGCGAAAAAAAGATATGATTTTACACCAAAAGTCACTTTTTAATAATTTTATATTTGTTTCAATGTTTTGATTAAAAACAAGAAAATAAACACTATATACATTTTTTTTCTCTGAAACTGTACAAAGTACCCATTTTTAACCTTTATGGATGTTTAAACACATTTAAAAAAACAACAACTTTTTCATGTTACAATATACTTTTTCCATCTAAAATTTTTTGAATTATGTTTTTCTCAGATTTTGAAAGTATTAACCGCATTTTACATAAAAACTCTTTTTACTAGTATAACATTTGCGATTTCAATTATCCATTTTTAGCGTTTTTAAGGGTTTTAAAATCTTTTTATGACAACTCCATCTTCCCTTATAAAAAAAAAGTATGTTTTTGCCTCTAAAAGTCAGTTTTTCAGAAATTTTCTTTGAATTTCCATGTTTTAATTAAAAACATGAACAATACGCTATATTGTATTGTTTTTTTCTCTTTATAGTTACATGAACTACCTATTTAAACCTTTTCAATAATTTTAACATTTTTAAGAAAATCCCTTTTTCATGTTACATAAATTGTAATACAAGCCATTTCAAGGAAAAAATATATATTTCTTTAAAAAAAAAAAGGATTTATCATTGTTTTTTCATTTCATTTCCATGTTTTGAATAAAAATAAAGAAAAAAGCAAGAAATATGTTAACTTTTCATTGCAATTCATTTTTTCTCGCAAAATTGCATAAATTATCCCCTTTCCAGCGTTTTTAGGACAACTAACATCTTATCTAAGAAAGACAATCTTTTTTTTTAGTTCAGAAATAAGGAATATATGCCATTTCACGAAAAAAGTTTCTTTTCAACGAAAAAGGGAATTTTTCGATGATTTTCTGCTTATTTAATTGTTTTCATAAAAAAATAAACAAAAAACACTAAATATTGTCGCAATATACTTTTTTCTGAAAAAAATCATAAATGACGTGTTTTTCAACGTTTTTAGGAGTATTAATGGCATTTTAAACAAAATCCTCTTTTACAAGTAGAATTTATGCAATTTGAATGAAGAAAAACATTCTGCCTAAAAAATGCCTTTTTCAATGTTTTTTCATATTTTAATTTGTTGGTGGAAGAAAACCAAAAAAATACATTCTTTCTCTTGACAACCCTTTTTTTTCTCTAAAATTGCGCAAAATGCCTATTTTTTATGCTTTTATCCTTATTTGACGACAATATATATTTTTTTTTGTTTAAATAGGGTACTTTTTAAACCTTTTTATTGGTTTTAACAACATTTTGTAGAAAATCCCTTTTTCATGTTACATTAAAATGTAATACAAGCCATTTCAAAGAAAAAATATATATTTCTTTAAGAAAAAAATATTTTTCAGTTTTTTTTTTTTCATTTTCATGTTTTGAATGAAAATGAAGGATAAAGCAAGAAATATATCAAGTTTTCATTTCAATTAATTATTTTTACCTCAAAATTTCATAAATTATCCCCTTTCCAGCGTTTTTAGGAGAATTAACATCTTTTCTAACAAAGACCATCTTTTTTTTAGTTCAGAAAAAAGGAATATATGCCATTTGACGAAAATAGTTTCTTTTCACCGAAAAATTAAATTTTTCGGTGATTTTCTGCTTATTTGATTGTTTTCATCAAGAAATAGACAAAAAACACCGAATATTGCAACAATATACTTTTTTCCTGAAAAAAATCATAAATGACGTGTTTTTCAACGTTTTTAAAAGTATCTCGGAATTTTAAACAAAACCCCCTTTTACAAGTATAATATATGCAATTTGAATAAAGAAGAAAATTCTGCCTAAAAAGTGCCTATTTCAAGGTTTTTCTCATATTTTCATTTCTTGGTGGAAGAAAACCAAAACAATACATTCTTTTTCTCGACAATATATTTTTTTCTCTAAAATTGAACAATATAACATTTAATGCTTTTATCCTCATTTTACGATAATATAAATTTTTTTTTCTCTAAAACTGCATAAATGACGTTTTTTTTCCATGTTTTTTTAGAGATTTTCTACTTTTAAAGGAAAACCATCTCTTTTACGAAAAAAAAATGTTTTTTTACTAAAAGTTACTTTTTAATAGTTTTCTATTGATTTCAATGTTTTGATTAAAAACAAGAAAATAAACACTATATACATTTTCTTTCTCTGAAACTGTACAAAGTATCC
>CM035223.1:23281606-23294106 GCA_020233015.1 Callinectes sapidus | reverse complement strand
GATGTCGGAGTGTCTCTGTCAAGGATGTTGTATCTGTGTATAGTAAGATCTTTATATGAGTATGCTAGTCCACAGGATTGTTAAATTGTAAACGTTTCAAAATTATGCATTCTCAACTGTCCGAGAACACAATGATACATGCTAGTCCCGAGAACACAATGATACATGCCTTGAGATGTGAAATTCGGCTCCCAAGCATAGGGAATGTAAGTTAAGTACCGTAGGGGCTGTGAGGCACCTTAAGACACAAACCGATCCCGCCTTACAAGACAGGACTACCACCAAATGGAACGCGGGAGGGTCACGTGCACGGCCAGAGGAAAGATTACCTTCGGGAACTCGTTGGCAACTTTCACACCTACGGTATTAGTGACACTGATATTAGATCAGTACAACGTGTAACGTAGTATGCACCATGGGAAGAAGATGAAGTAGATATCACAATAAAGCAGCTACCAAATAAAAAGCATAGTTATGTTATAGACTGTGGAGAGTTGAGGAGGCAGCACGAGACAAGCATTAGTGAACTGCTAGGGAGCAGAATGACTGAAGCCTATTGTGATGGGTCAGTGAGTGGTGACGGACGGGCTGGCTGTGGTGGTATTCTTTGACGAGTTATACAAGTGAAGGATACGTAGCCGCCGAGCATCACTACAGGCTGACTGATCAGGTGTCATCCACACAGGCGGAGAGCTGTGTGCTGCTTATCTTGCCCTCACCCTGAAGTAGGATAATGGAAATGATGCCATTAGGTGCCGCAACAGCTAAGGTCATATTATGGCACCACTGGGATTAACGGGAGAGCGATACATCTCCCACGGGGCAACTAGGTTTGGCAAGGATTCGAACCCGGGCTGCCAGCCTTAATTAAGCAACTATGCCACCCAGCCTCTACGAAATTGCTGGACAATGTGACAAAAGTGATACTTCGACACACTACATATCCATAAGGGGCAAATAAAACAAAAGTTCACCTTTGGAAAACCTCGAGCTCCGTGGAAAGACAGTGTACAGTAGTATGTAGCGGGCTCAGAATGGGTTACAAATATTACTGGCAGCTGCTGCTGGGTGTGGCGACCAGTGACACCGACAAACAGTGTATGTACGAGAAGGTTGTGTGCTGAGCCACACTGCCACACACTCCACCATAATTATGTGCTTCAGTGCCCCACACTGTCACAGGACAGGCGGCATCCCTCACTCTCCTCTGACAGACCACATAATTACCAGGTTTAACAACAATACAATTACGGAGCTGCTAAATAGCTGTAAATATTCGAAGAATATTTCTCAAACAATGGAATTTAGAGCAGTATAATCACATTTTGTACATACTGGTATGTATTTTCTGATTATTTGATAATGCTCTAGGTTAAGTATACTTGCATTTTCCTTAATTCATAATTACTTCGTCCACTTGGAAATGTACATAATCATTAGGATTAGAGTTCCTGATATGCAAATACCAACATCTCTTTAAAGTAAGAAATGTTGTACTATGTATACATATAGGTTATTTATTTACTTCAATAAATGTATCAAATCAAATCAAATTTCTCTCCCTCTTTTCCTTTCCCTCCTCCTTTCTCCCTCCCTCCCCCTCTCCTTCTCCCCCTCTCCCTCCCTTTTCTCCTCCTTTCCCCTCTCTCTCTTGGATGTATACATGGAGAGAGAGAGAGAGAGAGAGAGAGAGAGAGAGAGAGAGAGAGAGAGAGAGAGAGAGAGAGAGCGCAAACAAACACACTAATCACTCACAGATTCACCGCCAAAGGAAGGGCTGATGACTCGCAGAAAAGTCAGTAAACGGAAAAATAAATAAACTAAATAAACTAAACTCACCAAAGCAGGAAAAACAAGAGTAGTAAAATGTAGACTGAAAAAAAAAACGAAGAGGAAACAAAAAAGTAAAAAAATAAAAGGAAAGGAAAGGAAGGAGCATCAAAATGAGGTATTTCCGACGAGACAAGTAGGATATATAACCATCTGCCGACTTATGAGGATCTGATGATGGACTATACAAGTATGTCTCTCTGCACGCGGTGGCCTATATTCTGCGTTTTACTCTCCATGCGTTAGATAAAGTCAATTAATTCTGTGAGATCAAAGCCACTCTCCTCATGTTCCAAGTATGGTTGCCTTACTGTAGTGGTAGTCTGTGGCTTGTGTTGGACGAGAGGAGCAATGGTCCACTCACAGCATGAATTGTCATATAGATTAGTTAAACTTCGTGTCTAATTCAACATGTTAACCCTAAACTTGCCAAGATCTTCTCCGTTGTGTTTGGGTTGTTTAAGATAACATAAGATAAGGCAGCGTTTTCTTTTCTCCTTATCACCATACGTTTCTTGAAGTGTGTCCGGAACACTATGGTAATTGGCAGACATTGAACTACTGTATACCCTTTGAGGATGGAATTGTAAAATATACTTTAATATGTATTATATTAATTAAAACCTACACATGAAATAGTTGGGCCAAGGTTCATATTGCTTCATAATTTCGAATGGTTGGGATTGAGTTTCACTGTCTGTCTCGAATATGTGGTCATTGTTTCGAATCGGCGGTAATAATTGCGTAGGCGTGGCTTTGGTAAGGTGTGCGGAGCCGACAATAGACTTTGCTGTTGCAGTAACAGTCATTTGACGTGTGGACCTGTAACACGTTGGTGCGGTCTTGGATAACCCCTGTGCTGTGTCGTGTTGGGTTTATGGAGCTAGACGGTAACCTGGTGTATCAGACAGTGGTGATGTTCATCTGTGTCCTGGGGAATGTTGGTTTCCTGGCTGTGTACCCTATTTGAAGGCCCAGTTGTTGCAATAAAAGTTCAAGCTAATTAAAGGAACATGATAGCAGTCGGACTTTGTGTATATCCTGGGTCAGGAGGGCAGCCATACCCTTTGAGCAAGTGAAGTGCACGAGCTCTTAAGTTTCCGTTGTTTTATTTTGGCCAGACGTAGGATAGGGTAATGGAAATTATTCCATTAGGTGCCGCAACAGCTTAGGTCATATGGCATCACTAGGGTTAACGGGACAGCGCTACATCTCCCACTGGACAACTAAGTTTGGCAAGGATACGAACCCGGGCCGCCAGTACCGGAGCCCCCTTAACCAACTATGCCACCACCACCCAGCCCCCTAGGATAGGATCGACGTTACGAAGCGTGACAACCCAAGGTGAGTGGGTTACTTTAAACGTCATTACCCTGAAGTGAAAAATATGGTAATCTGGCAAATATTAACATATCATCACTTGTTTTTAGAGTGCGTGTTTTAAGCATCAATTATGAATCCACTTGAACAGTGAGTAAACTTTATTCTTTATGCATTACCTAATTAAGTAGGAGTGAAGAGTGTGTGTTAAGGCCAGATAGATCGCTAAGTGTGGGATTTTGGTCGAACAAATGGCGGCAATGGAAAGTAATGATTAGACTTCCCACAGCCTGCATGGCCCTTCCAACCGGATATCACGCAGGGAAGATAGTTTCGTATTAATCTAGTAAGACTCTTATTACAACTAGGGGGTTGAATTTCCCGTTACCATATATTGATTTTTTTAGTATATTGGTCATCGTACCTCATTATAAGTATACAAGGGAGAGCCAAGCAGCAGCAGACCTAATGGTCCTTTCAAGGCTGCTTGGTTACTACTGCTAACTATCTACAGGGAAGAGAGACAGGACAGTACAGGAGAAGGCTCCTCCCCACCCACCACTCCCTCCAGCTTTCGCTGGCATGGAAAATAGTTTGGAAAAGTACCATGCAGTATGGAAAAACTGGCATGGAATTTTCACAGGAAAGGATGAAAGGAAATTTTGCTATTCACCCTACAATGGTGAACTCTACATGGCTATCTGAAAAATAAAAGAGACACAGAAACCATGACATTAATAGGAGAACGTGTCAAGATTATTCAGACAAGAAGAGAGCTTGTTGGGGGTTTGCTTTTAAGTATTTATCAATTTTGATTTTGAATGATGGAATAGAGCTGCTGTTTACAATTTCAGAGGGCAGCTTATTCCAGATGTTAACAATTCGGTTAAAGAAGAAGTACTTAGCTTCGTGAGATTTAAAACGCTTAGGTATAATTTTGCAACCATTATTTCTTGTATTGGAATTGTCAATATTAAAGTACTTATTAACGTTAAGGTTACTATATCCTTTAAAAATTTTGAAAACTTCGATTAGGTCTCCTCTTATCCTGCGCTTTGTTAAGCTGAATAGATTTAATTCATCCAGTCGTTCCTCATATGTCTTATGTTTCAATCTCGGAATCATTTTAGTGACTCTACGTTGTATTTTTTCCAGTTTTTCAATGTCTTTTCTATAGTATGGTGACCAGAACTGCACACAATATTCGAGTTTAGGACGCACCAATGAGTTATATAAGGCAAGTATGACCTTTTCAGATTTAAATTCGAAGGTTCTACCAATGAACCCTACTAATTTATTTGCCATTTTCACTGTTTCTGTGCAGTGTTGGCTCGGCTTAAGATCCTTTGATACAACAACGCCAAGATCTACTTCTTTTTCCGTACTTGCCAGAGGCACATTTTTCATCGAGTATTTAGCTTGGACGTTGTTGTTTCCGATATGAAGGACCTTGCACTTTTCTACATTAAATTTCATCTGCCATTTTTCCGCCCAGCATGCTAGTTTGTTCAGGTCACTCTGCAATTCTTGCCATTGTGATGCTGACTCTACTTGACTCATTATTTTGGTGTCGTCCGCGAATTTACTTAGAGTACAGTTTATACCTTCATCAATATCATTGATGTATACTATGAAAAGTACTGGACCTAAAACAGAGCCTTGAGGAACACCGCTAGTTACTTTATGCCACTCTGACTCTTTTCCGTTGATAACAACACGTTGTTTTCTGTCAGAGAGCCAATCTCCCAGCCATTTCAGGGTATTTCCGGCTATGCCGTGAGCTTTTACTTTACTTATTAGTCTTTTATGTGGGACAGTGTCGAAAGCTTTCTGGAAATCAAGATAAATAATGTCCACAGCTTTTGTCTCGTCAGACGAGTTAAATACTTCATAAAAGAAGTCTAGTAAATTTGTTAGGCAGGAGCGCCTGTTTCTGAAGCCGTGTTGGGAGTCTTTAATTATTTTGTTCTCTTCTAGGAACGTGACAATCTTATTTCTAATTACTGTTTCCATCAGCTTGTACACTACCGAAGTTAGACTGATTGGCCTGTAATTTGCTGGGAGTGATTTATTTCCTTTTTTGAAAATGGGCGTGACATTTGCTAGTTTCCACTCATTGGGGACTTTCCCCGCTAGTAACGTTTTATTAAATAAAGTAGTGAGTGGTTTCACGAGCTCATTTTTTGCTTCCTTAAGAAGCCTGGGTGATATTTTATCTGGCCCAGGTGTTTTATTTACGTTCATGCTGTTCATGACTGTGAGGATTTCATCTTCTGTGATAATGAAGTTAGGCAGTGTGACACCCTGTGTCTGGGGGGCGACGGTAGGCAAGTTACCGTGATCCTCAGTCGTGAAGACTGTTGAAAAGTAATTGTTAAGGGTGTTTGCCATGTCTACTTCATTGTCTATTTGTTTTCCATTTTCCGTTAATGGACCAATTGTTGAAGTTAGAACCCTTTTAGTTTTTACGTAACTGTAAAATTCTTTCGGGTTGGTCTTGCAAGAGTTTGCTATCTGCGCTTCAACAGATTTCTTGCTGCGCTTTATCAGCTTCTTCGATTTTCTGCGCAATCTGTCATGTGTTAATTTGTCATTTTCGAGGTGTGTTACTTTATATCTGTGGTACGCCTCTCTCTTTGCTAAAAGGCAACATCTGATCTCGTTGTTCCACCATTTCGGTTTCGTGTTTTTAATGTTCCTTCTGTTTCGTAGCGGTACACACAACTTCGCTGTTTCCTTTATCGTTGTAGCTAATGCTTCCCATGCTTTGTTTACGTCTGGTGTTTCCAGCAATGAATTCCAGTTAATGGATGCAAGCTGCATGCGGAGGCTGTCATAGTTTGCACGCCGATAATCAGGCACTTTTTCTTTACTTTCATTTACCTTAGTTTTATTAAAGTTAATGGTAAAAGATAAACTATGATGGTCGCTACTGCTAAATTCTGGTCCAACTTTTAGGTCTTTGACTGTATTCTCATCATTAGTGAGAACAATATCAAGAATATTGTTTCCTCTCGTCGGGTACATGACGTGTTGGTGGAGTGAGCTTTCTAGTAAACTAGTGTAGAGCTGCCGACCTGCATGAGCAGAGAATGGTTCGCCCCACCTCGTGACTGGAAGGTTAAAGTCCCCCATAATTACGCAATTATTTGCGCAGCAAATGTCCGCTATTTGTTCATAGACTTGTTCGTCTATAGCGGGTGACTGAGCTGGAGGGCGATAGAAGAGACCTAATGTTATTTTTTGTGACTTATTTTCTATGTGAATAAAAGTGAAATCAATGTTTGCAATGGCTGGGTTTGTATCAAACGTGCATTAATATTACTTTTAACATAAAACATTACACCGCCCCCTGTACGGTGAGATCTCTCGCAACTATAAGAGTTATAGCCGGGAAGTGAGTACTCGGCCAGGTAGTCTCTGTGCGTTGAATTGATCCATGTTTCAGTGATACCAATGACGTCGTAGTTTTCTTCGTATATAAGAGCTTGAAGCTCATCAAATTTACTCCGCAAACTACGAGCGTTAAAATAGCGAGCTCTGATCTTATCTGAATGTGTAGATGTGCGCGTTGTACTTTCTACGAAGCTGGTGTTTCCGCTACGGCTCGCCAGTTTTTTGGTCTGAGGAGGCAAACTTTGTTATTAAGTAATCTCCCCATCCTCGCTGAACCCACTGAGGTCAAGTGCAGGCCGTCTTTCTGAAAGAGTCTATGTTGATTATAGAAGTCATTCCACATATCAATGAATTCGACGTTTTCCTGTTGGCAGAGAGTCTTCAATCTGTTACTTGTACTGAAGGCGATGTTATAAAAGCGAGTGTCAGCATTTATCCTCGGAAGAATACCTGAAATGATAATATTTTTGGATTTAGTTTTATACTTCTGTATCATTTCCCGGTATTTCTCCATCAGTTCTTCTGAGCGGGTGTGCTGGACGTCGTTTGTACCTGCGTGAATGACATAGAGTGTGTTAGTGGAGGCGTCCTTTGTCACGTCATCCTTTTGTCACCACACTCTCAGAATTCATTATAAGACGCAGAGGTCAGAGAGAGAGAGAGAGAGAAAGAGAGAGAGAGAGAGAGAGAGAGAGAGAGAGAGAGAGAGAGAGAGAGAGAGAGAGAGAGAGAGAGAGAGAGTGGGGAGAGACAGGAAACACAAAATTAAAGTCCTACTGGTTTTCTTTCTCTTTTTCTCTTTCTCTTTCTTTTCTTTTTCAACTTTTTTTCCATTTACTTGAATTTTTTTTCGTTTTCTTTCTCTTTAACGCTGTCTGTCTCTCTGTCTGTCTGTCTGTCTATCTATCTGTCTGTCTGTCTGCCTGTCTGTCTGTCTTGTTCTTTCTATCACTTCATTATCTATTTATCTCAGTATTATTCTTTTTTATTTATTTATTTGTTTTCTCTATATTTATTTTGTTTATTTTTTCTTTTCTTTTCCTTTTTCTTTTCTTGTTTATTCCTTTTTTGCTTAATTTTCTTTCCCTTTTCTTTTCTTTATTTTCTCGTTTATTCCCTTTTCTTTCTTCCTTTCCTTTGTTTCTTAATTTATTTTCTTTCCTTCCTTCCTTTTTTCCCCATTCTCCTTTTCCTTCCTTCCTTTGTCCTTTCATTTCTTTCCTGCTCTCCTTCCTTCTTCCCTTCTTTCTTTTACACACCTTCACAAACTCACGTAGGAGATAAAATAGTACAGACTCTGGCCATTAATCCTCTGACCTCCATAGACCCTTGCTAATGTCAATAAAACCATCTAATAACATCCAAAACTCACGGTAAAAATGTGTCCCAGTACTGAAGGGGGTTAAAGAAGTAAGCATTGTTATACCAGATGTTATTGAATGGTATGGTGTGGTGTTGTGTGGTGTGGTGTAGTGTGGTGGTAACAATGCATTCCCCACCTGCGTGAATGACATACAGTGTGTTACTAGAAGCGTCCTTTGTCACGTCGTCAATCGAGGCAGTAATGTCTTTCAGAGAGACTCCGGGGATGCAGTATCTCCGTCTACGGGAGGGGACACGCCCACAAAACTCCTCTAGCTGACCTCGCACAATTGAGTCGCCAACGAGTCTTGTTTCCTCATGGACGTACTCTAATAAGGGTACTCTATTACTCGTATACGACAGGTAAACGAAGGCAAATAGACTCATAGCTATTGTGGGACGCAGCTTAGTTCCACATCATGATATAGGTTTGGTGGATGGAGCAACAATAGATATATACATTAATTAAGGTATCCCGGAGGTAAAGCGTCAACTTTCTCTTAACAGATTACTGTCGGAGGTGTTGACTTGGTCTCATGAATTGACGGTTCTTTTCCTTAGGATGGTTGTGTTCCACGTAACATTGCGAGATTGAGACAGTCGCTCAACAAATTCATAACTGTTGCCCTTCTCACATTGCTTCAGTTTTGATAGAACACAGTACGAGAATGTAGCCAATATAATATTATAAACAACTGACTTATAACGGTAATACAGGAATAAATCGTATGGCCAATTCATTAGTGTTGGTGGCAAAGCATTTCATTGTGGTCTGGTTGATGGTATTCATTTTAGTAAGTCGAAAGCTCATCTTTGCTGGAAATTCAAGAGAGCTTCTCGGTATTCTATAGATAGCGATTTACCTTCAACCATCTTGAATTTGTCAAAGCAAGACATTCTCCCAAGCCATTTAATGCAAGTAAGCAAGGCTCAGGTAGTCTTGTCCAACTTATAAAATTATTGTGACTAGCTTAGGTAAGTATTGATGTCTTTGGTTCACCGTCTAGTAATTTTGAATCTCGCGACACAATGGCCACGAGTTTCTTGAAATGATACGACGGTGTGTACAGTGTGAGGGTTCGGTAGCAACTCCTCCTCCTCTTACCTTGCTGGGCTGGCTGTCTCCAGGCTCGTTTCGACTCTTCGAAGGAGGTGGACCTCAATTCGAACTTGAGTGAACTGCAGTTTGTTGAACCTAACCAATGACTTCGTGGTTCAACTAGTGAATTACTTTATGTGAGAGAGAGAGAGAGAGAGAGAGAGAGAGAGAGAGAGAGAGAGAGAGAGAGAGAGAGAGAGAGAGAGAGAGAGAGAGAGAGAGAGAGAGAGAGAGAGAAAGGATAGTCCAATAGGAAGAAACGCTTTAGCTTCCGGAAATGCCGATGTACAGGGTGGTATAAAACAAGTCGCCACACATACCCCGTACCTTCTAACCATCCTTGAACCTTCCCTACACCACCACGCACCTTCCTTACACCTAAAAAACCTTAAATCCGAGTCCCTAAACCCTTGGAACCTAAACGTGAAAAGAGGAAAGGGAATCAGATACCATTGTTTATCATTCGTGCGTAGTAAGAAAGTTTTGCACCACCCTGTACTCACGTTGGCATCAGATCTACTCACGGCGCCAATGCCAAGGAGGAGGAGGAGGAGGACGAGGAGGAGGAGGAGGAGGAGGAGGAGGAAGGAGGAGGAGGAGGAGGAGGAGGAGGAGGAGGAGGAGGAGGAGGAGGAGGAGGAGGAGGAGGGCAAAGCTTCGTTCATCAACAAACTTACCGTCATTTCCGTAACCATGTAAGAGAGAGAGAGAGAGAGAGAGAGAGAGAGAGAGAGAGAGAGAGAGAGAGAGAGAGAGAGAGAGAGAGAGAGAGAGAGAGAGAGAGGAGATAAGAGGGAATGGACATAAAAGTTGTACAAGTAATAGAATAGAAAAAAAATGTATATAGGTTTAGACAAGAATAAATATGAAATGTGAAAAAAAATCAAAATAAATGAAAGGAAAGGGAAAAAATACGATATAAGAGCAAATTGTAAGAAAATACAATAAGTAAACGTGAAGGAAATGTCCACAGAGAGAGAGACTGTAGTAGTAGTAGTAGTAGTAGTAGTAGTAGTAGTAGTAGTAGTAGTAGTACCTGTTGCTGTTGCTGTTGTTGTTGTGAAAAATAACAAATCCCCAGAGAACAAGATGAGAGAACAATTACAATGCAAATCTGACATTATGAGGTGCAAATGACAACATCCTCATACGTCTCACTTTCTTTGTAAACGAGTCCTTTATGGTCTTTATGGTAGCCAGCTGTCTAATTCCACAATCAACGGTAGTTTATGCTCTGATGTAGATAAAAGCCACGCGGTTCACCTTCATTACTTCATTCGAGCCATATAAACGATCATTACTTTGACACGAATGTTTCCTTCTCTTTCTATCTTTTCTCTTCTCGATAATGTGAAAATTAGCGAGTTATTTTTATCTAGTTTCCTTTAAAGCTTTATTAATTTAGTGTCAAGTTTTCTCCTCTTCTCTGTAAGATAGGAAAGTTAACAGATTATTAGATTAGAATTATGATTAGATTAGATTAGATTAGATTAGATTAGAATTGTGAGTATTGATTTTTGCACTTGACTTTACTTTTTTGGGGTAAAATATGGAAGTTTGCGAATGTTTCTTTTTTTCTTTTTTATGTAATGGAAGGAAGCTGACCGAGGGGGAAATTAAAATAAAAAGCCCACTAGTTTGCCAGTCCCCTCAGAGTTCTAAAGAGACAAAACAACATGCCTTGAAACCTCCCTCTTCAATAAAGTGAAGTCATAGAAAGTAGGAAATATAGAAGCAGGTAGAGAATTCCAGAATTTACCGGAGGAAGTTTAGTCAAAAGATGTTCATTTTGAGAATGCTCTCAACGCTGTAAAACATGAAAGTTGCAGGATTTTTAGATTAACTATATCGATTTTATGCTACTCGGAAAAAATGGCACTGGAAAGAATGGCACAGGAAAAAATGGCACAGGAAAAAATGGCACATTGTTTAGCCTAGGAAAAAATGGCACACAAGCATATACACCGATATCTGAAACTGGATAATTATTATTATGTTATAAGTGTTCGAAGCCTATATTGATCAGAAATCAAACGATATCTGAAACTGGAAAATTATTATTATGTTATAATTGTTCGAAGCCTACATTCTTATGTTATAAGTGTTCAAAGCCTATATTCGAAATCGATCAGAAGTGTTATTGGCTTACGTTGTGAATAATTTGATTAGTGGACTCTGTGGACTCTTTGGGACACTGCTGCGAATAGTGCTACGACTTAATTTATATTTTTTTTTGCGATGGAAATTATCGAAAGCAGCAGGTTAGGTTAGGTTAGGTTAGGTTAGGTTAGGTTAGGTTAGGTTTTTAGATTGAGTTTTTTTTTAGCACATTTTGTACTGTGCCATTTTTTCCTAGACTAAACAATGTGCCATTTTTTCCTGTGCCTTATTTTCCTGTGCCATTTTTTCCTGTGCCATTTTTTCCTGTGCCATTTTTTCCTGTGCCATTCTTTCCGGTGCCATTTTTTCCTACATTCCGATTTTATATCCAAGGTGCATCGCTTATCGTTACCCTCAAGATGTACTCGTATTCCTTCACTACCACCGCATAATGATACTTTGAAACAAATTCATTTCTTTTTTTCAGTCAATGTTTGCTCTTATTTATAAAGTGTCTTCATTCATGTGTCATTCATTCTATAGTCTTCATGTGTCTTCATTCTATAGTTGACACAAGAAAAATCGATCTTCCATCTATCACTCATTACTATTACTCCTACACTTCATTACAATTACTCCTACACTTCATTACAATTACTCGCACACTACATTACAATTACTCCTACCCTTCATTACAATTACTCCTACACTTCATTACAATTACTCGTACTTTCCAACAATACTTCTTGGTGTCTCTAGAATACTAACGTTTGCGAACCCGTCGGATAGCGCGGGAAGGTATGAATTCCTCGACATGAATCCCTCCACCAGCGTCAGGTCGCTTCTCCCCCGACACGCTTGACGCCGCCTTGGGGTCGCCGCGGGTGGTTAATCTCCCTCTATTATTAGCGGTTACTCAGGAGCGGCGCGACCCTCGGTTATCTGAGCAAGCGGTGTTGGCAGAAAGGTGACGAGGCTGACAGCGACCAACGAAGGGCGGCGTGGTAACTGCAGCAGGTGGCGATAATTACAATGCATTTTTCTCCATCATTTGCGTCAGGAGTGTATGAATTTCTTGTTCCCTTCCTGTCCTTCGCTACTTGGTGTACAGTAAGTCAACCACGTGCACGGACTGCCAACACGTGCGCGCGAGAGGGGAGGGAGAGGGAGAGGGAGAATGTGAGTAAGTAGGGAGGGAGGGAAGGAGAGAGAGAGAGTGAGGGAGGCAGGGAGGGGAGAGAAGATTAGGAGCAGGTCCATTGCCAAGTAAATTCGCTAAGGGATTTCCCAGTGGTCGAGAGGATTGGAGATGAGTGGGGGAGGAGGACACACACACACACACACACACACGGGCTTAACTAGCATAAGGAAAATGAAATCAGCAATTATACTA
>CM035223.1:23256409-23272696 GCA_020233015.1 Callinectes sapidus | reverse complement strand
GGGGGGAGAAGCTGTGATTGTCTGTGAGAGAGAGAGAAGGGGGGGGGGAAGCTTGCTACGCTCCCGACCACCCTAGCAGTATCTAGTGTCACTGTAGCAAACCCTGACAGTGCCAATGCAGTGTTTGTTTTTTCCTCCAGAAACGAGAAATAGTGCCTGATAGTGATGTGGCTTGTGACTATACATCATGCTTGATAGCGACAGTGCCAAGACACGGCATAAAGCCTCAGGACAGGGAGGGGTCTTCCTTAGCTAAAGACAATCTCCCTTCCATGTATAATTCCCTATGTCATATCTATGTCATATCTATGTTTAAATAAGAAAAAAAAAAAACTGTGGTTGTGAGAGAGAGAGAGAGAGAGAGAGAGAGAGAGAGAGAGAGAATAAACAATAACATTCTTACCTCCTTCACTTCCTTCCTATCACTGCTGCTGCTGCTGCTGCTGTTACACCATATAAGAGGCTACACACACCTTCTCTATGGGCTATAACACAACCATTCCTCATACACAAAGCTAACACATGTACTAAAAAAACAAGAAAAATTAAAGCAACTCAAATTATTCCTTTTATAATATTTGGGACTAAAAAAAAAAGAGGTAATAGAGAGATTTAAGGTTAATTAGGTGTAATGGGAAGGTTACAGGAAGTCTAATGGGGTTGAAGAATAGTATAATAATTTGGGAGATCTAATTTAGGGACAATACATACATTTTAAGGGCTCTAGGGACTTGTATAGACATCAACACTAACTATGGGACTCATACAAGAGCTAGGGATGAGAACAAGGAGTTAATACAAGAGCTGGGGATGAGGACAAGGGGCTGAAATTATAAACAATACCATACGTTTTATTATATTTTAAGGGTTTAGGGACTTCCATACAATACACAAAGGGTTCAAGGGCTTAATTTGGGGGCTATTTTAGGGCTTTATTTTATTTAATGGGGGAATGAAAGTTAAAGGTTAATACAATAAGTTTATAATTATATCATAGCTCATACACATAATGATATTTAAGGTCCAGGGCCTTTTTAGGGTCTTAAGGGGTATTGTAAGGGGAATGCATAGGGAAAATTAGGGTCAATACAGTGTAGTTTATTTATTTACTGCTTTTGTGAGTTGTTGTGGGTTTGAGTGCAATATTTAGTGCTGGGAGGAAGGCAAGGAAGGAAGGAAGAAAGAAAAGGAGGGATAGGAAGAAAGGAAGGAAGGAAGAAAGAAAAAGAAAAGAAAAAAAAGGAAAGAAAGAAAAAAAAAGAAAGAGGAGGCAGAAGGAAGGAAGGAGGGAGGGAGGGAGGGAGGGGTAGGTTGTGCTGTATTAGGGTTATATAATGAATGGGCTATTGTATTTTTTGTGGATTATACAATACTGTAGCTTACATATATATTCATTAGGGATGGATATATATTAAGTGAAGGAGTCTTTACAATAATGATGATAATGATAATAATAATAATAATAATAATAATAATAATAATAATAATAATAATAATAATAATAATATTTTAGTTTGAAACCTTTAAAAGGATTTATATAAATCATTTTTTTACATTCTCTCTCTCTCTCTCTCTCTCTCTCTCTCAACCCCTTCTGTACTGGGACACATTTTTACCACAAATTTTGGCTGTGATTAGACTGTTTTATTGACATTAACAAGTGCCTATGAAGGTCAGTTAATGGCCAAAGTCTGTACTATTTCAATCCCCGTATGAGTTTCCGAAGCCAAAGAAAATCAAATAATAAGCAAAATAAATATAAAAACACATTCCAGTACTGAAGGGATTAACACACACACACACACACACACCACATAGTGTAGTGGTAGCATGCTCGGCTCACAAGCCAGAGGGCCCGGGTTCAAGTCCCAGGCGCAGCGAGGCAAATGGGCAAGCCTCTTAATGTGTATCTAGCCCCTGTTCACCCACACAGCAGCAGCAAGTAGGTACAGGATGTAAGTCGAAGGGTTGTGGCGTCGCTGTCCCACCCAGTGTGTAGTGTGTGATGTGGTTTTAGCCCTACACACCCGAAGATCGGTCTATGAGCTCTGAGCTCGCTCCGTAGGGAAGAGGCTGGCTGGGTGACCAGCAGGCGATTGCGACAGTGAATTACACACACACACACACACACACAGTATATATATTTACACAAACAAGTTAACAAGACTATGATGATATGCTTTCTAAATATTAAATTTTATACATACACATGCATTAACCTGTTCCTGATTCTACCTTAATAAACTGTGCTTGATGTCAATGCTACAGATGCGAGAGAGAAAAAAAAGCAATGCTAACTGGAAAATTATGATGTGAACTTACAGGAACTAAAAAAGATGAATTAGAAAATGAATAATTGAAGTGAACGTAGTAGCAATTGATAAATTTTAATTAGAAAGTGAATAATGTAACTTGAAAGATGGAAATATAATAAAAAAAAGTAGGAATTGATAAAGATTAATTGGAAAGGAAGACTCTTAGCTTGAGAGGTAGAAATTAAACAAAAACAAAAAAGAAGAGGAAAAGTCTCTCTCTCTCTCTCTCTCTCTCTCTCTCTCTCTCTCTCTCTCTCTCTCTCTCTCTCTCTCTCTCTCTCTCTCTCTCTCTCTAAAAATGCTAAGGCACAAACCACTATTGTACTTTATCAAAAGCTATCTAGTAATGAAAACTTTAAGAAATACAGAATACAAAATAGTTGAATAAAGAACAGATACAGTATTAGCAAACTGTCCAACTCAATAATGTAATAGTAATGTGAATGATATAAATAAATTGGTTAGCATTGTAAGTTTTGACAAGTTTGGTTATGAAAGACAATGAAATACATAGTCTGTTTTCTTCATTATATTGCTATGAAAGAAGTGATGAGGTTCAGTGATGAGGTACAATGCGATACACTCTTCTTAGGTTATCACTGGAGATGGTATGACGTTCGGTGATGGATTATAATGAAGTACAGCCATAATGGAGAGATATCATGGGGGGTGTGATGAAATGAAGCTCTTTGTTTATGTATTAGAGAGTTGTTATCATGTTAGCAGTGAGGTCATTCAATACTCCTGTTTTTGTATTAATGGAGAGGATTTATATATTCTGTGGTAAAATATAATGAAATGTAGCCTTTTATCTTTACTATATTGGAGTTATTACTGTGATTGCAATGACATGATTAAATCTTTCCTATCTTTTTTGTATCACTGAAAGAATTTTGCATTTTTCTGGTGAATATAATGATGAAACAAAGAAATGCAGCCTTACATTAATGTATTGGAGAGTTATTACTGTGACTGCGATGACATGACTAAATATTCTTTCTCGTTCTGTTTTACTGGGGAGAATTTACACATTTTGTGGTGAATATAATGAAATACAGCTTTTTATTTATACATTATTGAGTTATTACTGCATTTGCAATGACATCAAATATTCTTTCTCTTTTGTCTTACTGGAGATCAATGTACTCTTAATGGTGAAATATAGTGAAATGGAGCTTTGTTTATATAGGCAAAGAAGTGATAAGTCTGATGAATAGTCTTTTCATAAACTGAGCTATGATTTTGTATACACTAGCCTTCATAAATACACAGCATACAGTTATTATTATTATTATTAATATCATCATCATCATTGTATTGATGCTCTACTCTATTCATGTGCGATGGGAAAGCCTGTCATTGTTTGTTTCTCTCACTATAAGACTTCATTTTTACCTTTTTCAACCCCTTCAGTACTAGGGCCCGTTTTCATGTCTATTTTTCTTATTATTTGATGATTTTATACTCCTTCAGAAAGTCGTGTGAGGATTAAAGTAGTACAGACTTTGGCCATTAATCTTCTGACCTCCACAGACCCTTCCTAATGTCAATATCATCTAATTGTACATAAAACTGAAGGTAAAAATGTCCTAGTACTGAAGGAGTTAATGTTGTGATAATGTGTCTTGTATGAGTGAATGTTTGTCTTGGTGAGTGTACTGAATGTTAGTTTGATTACAATGTGAGGTGAAAATGTTTGAGTTTCTTCATTATCATACGACATTAAGTTTTCAGAGTTCATTGGATTAAAACATATTCTTTAATACACTTTATCCTTTCTCACTGACTACTAGTTCAACCACTTCAATACAGGGACACATTTTTGTATTTATTCTGCTTATTATTTGTCAATCTTATACAGCTTCAGGAACTCATGAGGGGATTAAAATAGTAGATTTTAGCCATTAATCTTCTGACCTCCATAGACCATTCCTAATGTCAATAAACTCATCTAATCACAACCAAAACTTGAGGTAAAAATGTGTCCCAGTACTGAAGGAGTTTTTTTGCATGCAGTGAGAGAACAATACTTAGAAAGACTGTTTTTTATCTTTTTTCACTGTTATAAGACATCTATTTTATAGTTTTTAGAGTTCACTTGACACATCCTTTTCTACACTCTATCTTTCCTTCACTCATTATTTGATTTTGACATAAGAAGGAACAATTGAATTAAGCTTTTCCTTCACTATTGTACTAGGACATCTAT
This sequence comes from Callinectes sapidus, assembly GCA_020233015.1. NCBI lineage: Eukaryota > Metazoa > Arthropoda > Malacostraca > Decapoda > Portunidae > Callinectes > Callinectes sapidus. The sequence continues at coordinate 23,268,172 of CM035223.1, read as the reverse complement.
TTGACAGTCTTCAGCATTCATCTCACCAAAACACACACTTCCTCTGATCTTATCCGCGACTGAAAGTTAATTTTGATGTGAAATAAGAATGACTTCAGAGAGACTGTATTTTGCTTTCCTTCCACAACTTCAAACTATAGAGTTAAAGCATTCATGTCATCAAAACACATCCTCTTCTTATCTTAACCCTGACCAGTATATAGTTCATTTTGACATGAAGCAAGAATGGCTGTTTAGAAAGACTTATTTTGCTTTCTTCCCATAACTTGAAGCTGTAGAGTTGTCAGCATTCATGTCATCAAAACACACACAGCATCTTCTTATCTTATCCTTGACCACTAATTCAACATGAGGTGAAGTTACCTTTTCCTTCACCTACACCACTATTTACACTGTTTACACTGTCACTAAGGCAAAGAGAAGGGAGGTTTCAAGACACTTATTCTCGTTTCTCATAATCCTTTTGGCATCTTGTTTTTCTTTTTCTCTTCTTCCTTTGCTTTCTTCTTAGTTCCTCTGAGCCAGCACCCTTAATATATCCAGAGGTGCAGTGTGTGCATTGTCTTCACCCACGTCACTGCTTGCAAGGTTCACTAAGGCATAGATGTGTGTCAGGGGTTTCTACAAGGATAATTCACTGTCTTTGATCTTTTTCTCACTGTTTTAGATAATACTTTGGCAGTTTTAGGTTGTTTTCAATGTTTTGCAAGGTTACTTCTGTTTTATAAATGCATTTTTCACTGTTGCTTGTGGTGATTTTGCATTTTAAGTCACTCATTCACTGGTTAGCAAAATGATTACTGCTTAAGCCATATTTCCCACAGTTTACAAGGTTATTTCACTGTCGATTGGCTAGCTTCACTATGTACACTTAGATTGCACTGTTAGGAGAATAATTTACTCTTTTAACAATAATCACACAGTGAAGGAGATTGTTTCACTGTGTAGGAGCTGATATCACCATAAGTTCATTTTAGTGTTAATACGTTCACTATACTAAGGCAAGTCTGTTACGAGAGCATTACCTGCTGGATAGAACTGTCACACAGGCAAGAGGTGAAGTGAGAGAGAGAGAGAGAGAGAGAGAGAGAGAGAGAGAGAGAGAGAGAGAGAGAGAGAGAGACTACATCACTGCTCATAAAGTCCTAAGTACATAATGTCTGAGATGCAGTGAAAGAGCGAGTCTTTTATACATCACTGGCAACACACACACACACACACAGGTTAACTCATAATCAGGCCACAGACACACACACACACACAGACACACACACACACACACACACACACACACACACACCCACACACACTTCCTAAGGCAGGCTCATTAAAACAGTCTTGTTCTCACTCAACTAATCAAAACAGGATCATTGCATCACTAATTTGGTAGAAAAGACTCCGTTCCTGACTATCGTGGCTGGAACCTGCTGAAATAAATAGAGATCAGTTCCTAACTCAACAAGACTGATATGACATTTGGGGATGATGAGAGGGAGTTTTGCATCACTAACCTGATAGAAAATACTTGACTCTTAACAAAGGTTGGGTGTAAATGAAGTGCTATAATTCCTACCTGAACAAGTCTTGATTAAAGTTAGCTGTGGATGAAAAGAGGAGTTTACATCAATAGTCTGGCAGAAAATACATGATTCGTAAGCCCCTTTAGTACTGGGGTGCATTTTCATATTCATTCTGCTTATTATTTGTTAATTTTATACAGGTTCAAAAGCTCGTGTGGGAGATTAAAATAGTACAGACTCGGCCATTAATCTTCTGACCTCCATACACCTTTTGTAAAATCATCTAATTATATACCAAATAAAATTTCTAATACCATAAAGGAGAAACAGTCTTGAGAACCCATCTAATCTCCGCGGCCTTGGAAAACAGCCGTGACGAGAGCAGAGTGTTTCCCAATGTAACCTTAACTTTACAACTCAACCTAATTACACACACCATTAACAACTATTTGGCAGGTGGACAGAAGACTTGAAAAATGCAATACAGTGTTCCAGTAATGCTTAGGAAGGCTGATTGATATCCTTTGGTAGAGAAAACACTGGTATGTATGTCTATGGATGGATGAAACACTGCACAGAACACGTCAACCTAAGATGACAAACTCAAAGGAAGACTAACATTTCTATCCTTGTAGTACCTTATTCATCTATGACTGAGGAATTGTTGGCATATCTCTCAATGGACGAAATACTGGAATTGTTAAAGATGAGGTAACAATACAAAACGATAAAGATCATGTAGAAAATAGAGAAAGTAAATACACGTCTCTTTCCTAATAACTTATTAAGAAAGGTTGAAAATAGTATTGTAATAGGTAAACATTAGATAACAATGCAGATGTGAAAAATGGATAAAGAAAGTACACATCTTTTTTTCTAATAAATGATGAAGAAAATATTGATATGTCTGAATGACTGAAATCGTTAAAGATTAGATAACCATGGAAAATTATACACAATGTTGAAAATAGAGAAAGTCTGTCTCTTTTCTAATGACTTCTATTGATTAAGAAAGCATTGGTATCTCTAAATGGGTGAAATAGTACTGAGTTAATCCCTTCAGTACTGGAACACATTTTCATATTTATTTTGCTTATTATTTGTCAATTTTCTACAGCTTTAAAAACACATGTGGAGATCAAAATATTACAGACTCTGGCCTCTAATCTTTTGACCTCCATACACCCTTCCTATTGTCAATAAAATAGTCTAATCACACCTAAAACTTATGGTAAAAATGTGTCTCGGTACAGAAGGGATTAAAGATAAGGTAACAATGCAAACCAGGAAAGATAGTGAAGAAAATATAGAAAGAAAATATTCATGTCTCTTTTTATGTAATTTGTGAGTGGGAAAGCATTGATATTTTAACATTGGTGAGATACTGTCTTTGTTGAGGATAAGATAACAATGCAATGAAGCCAATGGGAGTGCAGAAAAATTAAATGTCAAGAATACACTAGAATTTATCACTTCTAAAACTATGTATAGCAAAAATTCAGATGAATGCTCCACAAAACAAAAAAAGACGTGTTTCATATTCTGTAAAGAAATATGATCTTTGAAGTGGAAAAAATGGATAAAAAAATGGAAAGTGTGGTTAAATGTACAATACTTCTTATACAAAAAACTGCAGGACTCTGATTGGGGAAAAAAAGGATCATTAACATCTAAAACTCGACGGAAAAGAAAAAAAACGTGTTAAAAAAATAATAAAACGACCAAGAAATATGCAACTTTTCATTAAAAAACAAGCGATACAAGCATGATGTCCGGAGAGTGAGAAAATAATCATCAAAAAACATCAAGAAAATACACAAGTTCCCATAATGAAGAGAAAACAGAGACTCGGCTCAAGCTGGAGGGGGCACTTCAGTAAATATGATACGTGTGACAACTGCCAAGGCACCTAAATACGCTCACACACTAACACACGCACACACACGCACACACACACGCACACATGCACACACACACACATACACACACACATCGGAATCACAAACACAGCACAAAACAAGGAACACGAACAGTACCACACACACACACACACGCAAACACACATACACACTGGAGGGACATAAATTTAAGAAGCTAAAAGGGCAACACTCACAAACACACACATACATACACACACACTAACATTCAAACAGACACCAGAAGCACAAAACGCCAACACAACACAAGAACGAAGGACACAAACACAAACACACCCACACACACTGGAGGGACACAAATTTAAGAAGCTAAAAAGGAAGGCATGATTTGCTTGTCATATAGGAGGGAGCAAGTAAGGACGACTTGTGAATTTGGCGTAACAGATCAACATTGGCCGTTCTGCTACACTTTACTGAATGAGAGGTGGACGAGTGGCGAGATCTGTGGTGAGGTTAACGCGGTGACGGTTTGGTTGTTCCGAGACGAGTTCTAAAAAGTTCCGAGATGAGAATTAAAAGAGAGAGAGAGAGGCTACATTTGTGATATTATTAAGGTTGTTGATGGTTTATTTACTTAAGAAGGTTAAAAGTGAGATAGATGTTAAGATTTTCATTAATACCAAAGACTTCAGACCACCAGAAGTAATGTAATGTTACACATCTACAAGGAAGAAAGGAGTTAAAGAGAAAAGATTTAGTAATATTTGATTTAGTTTGAAGATTAGAGGTGGGTGTGGAATATGAAAATCTAAAAGAACCAGAAATAATATGATTTTAGGCATCTACAAGAAAGGGATTAAAGTGAATGGGTTTTGCAATTTTAGATATAGTATGAAGATGAGAGAGGTAGGTGTGTAAAGTTGTGGAATAAGAGATGTCTCAAAATAATTTGTAATTCAGGAAAGGTGTTTCATTTAGCAGTCAAAAGGTTAAGATGAGAAAAAAGGTTAGTTAAGTCCCATAATTGTGTGGTTTAGGGTACTGTTGGGTCTTGTTAGAAGTGCTTAGACTGGAAAACACTTATTAAATCCCATTATTATTAGTTCTGTGGTATTGTACAATTGTCTACATAAAAAAAAAATTGTTAAAGAGAAGAATGGTCCAAATATAAAGAGACGAATGTTAAGACTGAAAAAATCTCAATTAGCACCCAATTTGTTACTTTTGTTTTAAACATTACTTACAAAAAAAGGCAGACATTAGTAAGTTAAATTTTTCAATAGTCAAAAATGAAAGAGAGACAAAATCACTATTCAATTAGTTAGTTTCTCCTGTTGTTCATTAAATCCTCAGATTTAAGCCTGGTTCTACCTCTCTATCTATCCTGCAAAATGTTACTTACAAAAGAGCCAGACATTAAACATGAAATACCTCAATAGTCAAATTTGCTTCACTGTCTACACTGAAACACTGATCGTTCTTCACACAACAAAGAAATCAGGAGACAGTAAGTAGCCTCTGCAATATACATACAGCCAAACTTTTTACTTGTCAATATTCAACCACTAAATTTATAAAAAGGACATAAAATCAATAACAAATCTTGGTCTCTATCTTCTTCTATGTCCTTCCACTTTCACATTCATTATCTTTCTCATCTCCTAATCATCATATCTACATCTATCTTGCAATACATAATTCCCTACCATCAAGTCATATATCACTAACTCTTGAAACTTTTCCATTAGTTATAAGACTCAGGACTGCTTCTATTCTATTCTCTCACCACCCAATCACTAAAGAAATGCTACCCACACACTAACGTTTCACCAACACCAACCACTAAAGAAACGCTATGTCATTTACACTTTCCACCAATCATAAGCCTCAAAACTTAATCTAACTAACCACTAACTAATGAACCACAAGCCATGTAACTCATTTTTCATAAACCACCCCCCCACCACTAACTAAAGAAACTGTATATAACTAATTTTCCACCAATCATAAACCTCAAAACACCTTTCACATTTCCCTTCGCCTCCCAAACCACTACATTACAAAGCACCACAAGATCTCACTCACCACAGGACCAAACCATACTCAATTGAATAGGAAAGCAAGGATAATTTATAAACTCCTTCCACATTACCAATAGTCTCCCAAACCACTACATTACGGAGCACCACAACACTTCACTCACCACAGGACCAACCCATACTAACTTGAATAGGAAAGCAAAGTTAGTGTATGACTGCTGGAAGTTATCGTTTCTCGGGAATACTCAAGTCATTAACTGGACGTGTGTTTAGAGTTTCCGGGACAGAATCTTAAGTGGAGGATAAGAGCTGATGAAAATAAAGACAATTTGATCCTTTTTCTTTTTGTTATTGTTGTAAATACGGGTTTTCTATAATTTGGGGGTTGTGTTATATAGAAATTGGAGTTTTTTAAGGTTAGGCTAAGTTAGGCATAATTAAGAATGAGTGTCATTTATTATTTAAAGATACGTCATTATTCTAAACAAGCTTCTCTATGTTAATTTTTCACGGGGATGGCATCGTTTGAAATACTTTCCTATATATCTTTTTATAGGGAAGCATTATTCTAAACAAGCTTTACTATACAATTTCTTGAGGGGGATTTCTAAATAAACTTTTTTATACTTTGGGAATATAGATGTGGCAGATGAATGGGAAGGTGATAAGGAAACGCAGAATATAGTACTCCTAATACAGCCTGTGTCCTCCGATCACACTCCCATTCATCTGTCTATACTTTCTTTAGAGGGGCAGAAATTATTATATATAAGCTTTTCTATACTTTTTGGGGAGGAGGTATTCTAATATATATAATTCGTCAATGGAGCATAATTCTAAATACTTTATATATAACCTTTTTGTGCCGTAACGTGGCCTCAAGAAAAGAAAGATTACTGAAAGAATTTATCGTTCCTAAACCACCAGAGCTCGAGGCAGTGGCTGAGAAGTGAAGCAGAAACGTGTAGCAAAGAATGTCATCATCAGTGTCACAGATTGAAGAATTGGACAGAAGTGTGGGAGTAAAGAAGCACCGTAAACACCCAACACAGAGGCAGGAGGACAGAACGAAAACAAAGCACAGAGACACAAGGTAAGGAAAGCAAGTAGAAATATAAGGTAGAAGAAAAATAAGGTAGAAATGTAAGATCAGGACACAAGGAGAATATAGAAGGAGAAACAAGAATAAAGGAAGGAAAATGGAAGGCAGAATAACAATTAAGACAAAGCAATGAAAACAAGAAGAAAGGTAAGGTGGAAGAAACACAAGTACACATGAAGAAGCAAGAAGAAAGATAAGATAAGGAAACAATAAGGACATGGAAGAAGAAACAAGGATAATGGAAGGATGACAGAATGAATACAAAGTCAGGAGAAACAAGGTAGGGAAAGCAAAGAAAGGTGAGGGCGCAGTATGGACAGAAGATACAAGATTAGAAAAAGGAAGGCAGAGTGACACAATAAGAACATGGAAGTTTGCTGTGTTTGTTGATGCATATATTCTGTTTATTCTCTATTTCATCAGTGTCTCCAGGTTAGATTAGGGTTGGGTTACATATCCTAACCTTACTGTTGGTGATGTTCTGTTTTACACACACACACACACACACACACACACACACACACACACACACACACACACACACACATTCGATTTCTCACTATTCTATCATTATTCTGCAGGTTATGTTTGGTTACATTAGGTTAGGCTAGTGAAGACTGTCAAATCTTCACGTTTCTTATACTTTTCTTACAAACATACAATCTCTTACTAATGTTTTCTCCCATTCTGATCATTAATTGCAGGTTATATCAGTTAGGTAAGGTTACGTTAGTCATGACCTAACCTAATCAAGCCTGACCTTTTATCTTGAGGAAGGAAGAAAGGTTAAGATAAAGGAAAGGAAAGGAAAGGAAAGGAAAGGAGAGAGAGAGAGAGAGAGAGAGAGAGAGAGAGAGAGAGAGAGAGAGAGAGAGAGAGAGAGAGAGAGAGAGAGAGAGAGGGAGGTCAGGCAAAGTTAGTTTCTGATAGGTTATGTTAGATTAGATTAGTTTAGGTACCGAAGCTTAACTTAATCTACATAGGCTACCCCATACCAGCTCAGCACTAGGTTAGGTTAGTCCGTTATATTAGCTCAAGTACCTTAACCTAACCTATCAAGAGATAATAACCTGCTACGGTCTCTGAATACAACCACACACACACACTCTTCTCATTAATAACACACTGACTCTCTCGCACACACTTCAAACATTCATTCTATTTAAATAAACAACTACTCACACTCAAAATCATCATGTGAAAATGTTCATACATTCACTTCTTAGTAAATACACAAACAAACACCTTACTAAGTATTTCAGCCGGCTTGACCCATCGTCTTTCAATCATATCTCCAAAATAACCAACCAATCTCATCAGCATGTGTTGCAGCCAACACCCATGAAGTAATTCGAACAAGTGAAGTTGTGACAAACTATGTCGTCCATCCCATTCTCCTCCCCTTCCCTCCTTCCTTCACTTGTTCAAATTACTTCATGGGTGTTAGCTACGACACATTTGAAGTCAAGAGCAAACGCCGTCATTAAATACACCAGTGAATGCACTATAATGTCAAAAATGAGTGCAGGGTGTGAATTAGGCCATGCTAATATATCATGCTGATGAGATTGGTTATTTTGGAGATATGATAAAAAACAATAGGTCAAGCTGGCTGAAATACTTAGTAGTTCCATTAGTTGTCACACACACACACACACACACACACACACACACACACACACACACACACACACACACCAGGGCAGCAATGTGCACAAGAAGGCTGCAAGAGACACACACATGAGAATCAAATCAGTCTTCTACCCACACCTTGCGTCGTCGGGAGGCACGGCAGGGGCCACTCGGCCAGAAGATGCCCTCACTATCTAGGGGTCTAGGTTAGATTAGGTTAGGTTATATTATGCTTCTAATCTATTCTAACTCTTGATATTGTTACATTCTGCATATTATTACATTAGGGTTTTTTAATGTAGAATGGAAGCCAGCAAAGGGCAAAATAAAGTGACTGAAATAAGCCCACTGAGGTGCCAATCTCTAAACAGTTATTAGAGAAATGAAGTTTTTCATTTTCTTTTTTTCTCAAGTTTTTAGGTTAGGTTTGGGTTTCTAACCTATTATAACACTTGATTTTGTTACATTGGGTTAAGTTTGTCTTCTAACCTATTCTATTGTTAGGTTACATTAGGTTAGGTATGGCTTCTAACCTATTCTAACTTGATATTGTTACATTACATTAGGTTAGGTATGGCTTCTAACCTTTGATATTGTTACATTAGGTTGTTAGATTGGGTTGGTTTAGGTCATCTACCCCCTGAATATCACCATTACGTTACATGACCTTCTATAACCTAATCACCAAATTTTGATAGAATACACCAAACCTAACCTGACCTGACCCCAAGTGACAAGTTAGTAAGCTGACCAGCCCTTCCCACAAGCACCGCACACCCCTGACCATCACGACCACAAGCAGCCAATCAACACACTGGTAAAATATATTAAAAGTTATCACAAACCACTGGGCAGGAGGGAGGAGGGAGGGAAGGAGGGAAGGAAGGAAAGAAAGAGAGAACAACAGAAATGAAAGGGTAGGTTAAGATACAAGAGAGAGAGAGAGAGAGAGAGAGAGGGGGGGGGGGGATATTTGACATAGGAAGCCTTAGAGAATGTTAAGGCTGAGATCTGTTGGATAGATAGATAAATAGATAAAAGATACATAGACAGACAGACAGCCCTCCACCAATCCCTGTCCATTATTTAGGCATTAAAACTTTTAATGTGGAATTCAAAGTATGTCAAGTTTAAATAAAAGTAGAAATGTCTAGTGCTTGTCTAAGGTACAGTCAGACAGGCAGACAGACAGACAGACAAACTACCCTCCTCCAATACCTGTCCATCACTGTGGCATTAAAATATTACAGTGTTTAAATAAAAAATCATAGTCTGTTTGTCTAAAGAACAGACAGATAGACAGACAGACAGACAGGCATATGGAAAGCCGTCGTCCAGCTCTGTCCATCACTGAGGCATCAACAAGTGTGGGAGGAACAAATAAAGGAATAATATGATATGCGACCGTTGCATAAATCCGTTGTAGTGCTGTCTGAGGCACTGCAGTCCTCACACACACACACACACACGTACACACACTCACACGCACACCATAAAAAATCATTAGATACTTATTGCTTAAAGCTTATCCAAGAAGCAGTCATCTCAAGCCCCTACACCTTAGAATGTCCACCACCACCACCACCGCTGCCACCGCCCAGAGGCAGAGCAGCAGCAGCAGCAGCAGCAGCGGCAGCGGGAGAGAAGGCCTAGTAGCTAGGGTCAGCACTAAGGGGGTCCAGCCTGAGGCCCAAGGAAGGCTGGAATGTGTGGCCACAGACTGCGAGGGGTGACCTGGAGTGACCTCTGGGGGACGTGGTGATGACACCGCTCCACCACCGCCACCACCGCTATCACTGTCTCGTTGCACCAATAGTGTTCACAGTCTTGCATCATCATCATCATCACCAGCAGCATCACTGGCAGCGGTCACCAGGGAGGCACCAAACGGCCCACACAGCGCCACACAGTCTTCCCTACAACACACTATCAACAATTGCACCGAGTTGCTCCACGCTCACCTAAACAATCATGCATAATCTTGTAACACTGCTAACATTACTGGAGTTAAGACCAAGAGCAGTCCCCACGGCAGCCACCGACCACTGCACTGCCGTCACACAGCCTGGGAGGGCAGCAGGCGCCCCCCAGCAGCACTCAGAAACACCCGTCCCGCCAGTCCTCCTGAGGGCCGGCCTGGAAGCGAGGGGCGGCCAGACCAGACCTGTGGGGCGACACTCTCTCAGACACACACCTACACCACCTCCTCTGTTTGACTCGCACTTCAAAGGAAAGGAAAGTTCATCCCCATTCTAAATATCATCACTTGTTTGTTTGGTTACTCCTGCAAATGAACTAATGTGACTTTATCTCAGCCAATAACACAAAGGAAAAGAAAATTCACTCTCAGCAATTCTAAGGTCACCACTTGTTTGTTGGATTCCCGCTGCAAATAAACTAATACATCTCTGCCAGTATTTCCAGGACCTCTATCACTGGAATCTCTGCATTATCATTATTGCCACAGCTTCACCACTGCCCCACACAAAACAATAACTAGACACAGCATTACCTTGCCTTCCTGTCCCAAACCTCACCACTGCCCCGCCACAGCCTTCCTTACCTTGCTCTGGGTGCCTGGAGACGAGACCCTGGCCTAGGAATACCACTGGACTTGGGCTTAGGAATCTCAGTGGGCTGGGGAAGACCTGATGCACCGCCGGCCGACACTCGCACTGGGGAGGGAGCGCTCAGACGACTCCTCATCTGTGGGAGGTTAGGTTAGGTTAGGTTAATGATGTTGTTTTGGGAGAAAAAGGATGATTAGTAAGAAAATGAGGTAAGAGAAGGATGAAGAGGAGTAGAAAGGCAGTGTTTAAAAGGAAAGAAGTGTGAGTGAACCATTCTTGATAACTATGGAAGGAAGTACTTTCAATATGAAGACAATTTTGAAATACAAAAAACAGGAAAGTCTCAGTTTTCATCCTTTTTACAAATTTTTCCTTTCAACATCCTCCAGGAGATCCTACAGCAACATGGCACACACACACACACACATCCTACCTGGGGCGTCTGGAGCTTGGAAGTCCTGGAGGGGTGGCGGAGGTCAGTCTGTGAGGCGGAGGGGGAGCCGTGGGAGCGCGCCGGCGAGGCTCCTCTGCTGCTGCCCGGCGTGGTGTGTGGGTGGTGGTCTAGGAGCCGTGGATCGCTGCCCCCCAGACCACGGTGAAGGCCCCCCGGTGCCCTCATGCTGCCTGTGCTGCCCCCTACACTGCTGCGGCCTGGGAGAGAGATGGGCCATAAGTGGATAAACAAAAATACAAAGACACCAAGACACCAGGAGGCATAAGTTCAAGTCGAGTGTCTAATCTTAATGCTGTGCTATGATCATTAATCTCCCACATTGCTAGTCTCTGTGTGAAGTACAGGGTGTCCATAAAGTCTCTTCACCATTTCAAAAATTTATTACAAATGCAATTGATAAGATATATTATTCAAATATGTTTTATAGTATTCAGTGTTTATTTAATTTTTTTTTACCTTATTCAATACACTTCTACAATGGCACCATTAGTTGCACAAAGCACATCAAGACGGTACTCAATTTGTTGCCATGTTCACTGTAAACATTCATTGCGTCATCAACTGTGGCA
>CM035223.1:23241409-23251409 GCA_020233015.1 Callinectes sapidus | reverse complement strand
TGTTACTTTTGATGTCACTGGAAGATGGTTAATGTGTGTGTGTGTGTGTGTGTGTGTGTGTGTGTGTGTGTGTGTGTGTGTGTGTGTTTCCTCAACTCTGAGAAAACACCCTTAAGATTATCACACAATCACACACTTAAATTCAATTACCTATGTAGTCAACACAAACACACACACACACACACACACACACACACACACACAGACTCTTTCTATTAATCTCAGTACACCAAACATAAACACACACTCAAACCACACAACACACCCAAAACTTTAAAAAACACTCATAATACCCTCTCTCTCTCTCTCTCTCTCTCTCTCATCCCACACTATCCTAACTTACCCTAGCAAAACAAACACACAATACCGACTCACTTCAAGTTAATAAATCATCTACTCTCCCCCAAAATCACAGTAAAAACGTGTCACAGCACAAAACACATATAATACCATCTCTCTCTCTCTCTCTCTCTCTCTCTCTCTCTCAAACTCACTCACAGTAAAAGTGTGTCCCAGTACAAAACACGCATAATGCCATCTCTATCTCTCTCTCTAACACACACACACACACACACACACAGACACACACACACACACACACACACACACACACACACACACAAGCACACAATACTGACTCTCCTCCTGCAGTCTGGCGAGGGCGTTGACATCCGCCACGTCCGTCAGTTGGTAGGAGAAGCTGCCCTCCGATGCCGAGCTCAGTCGATCATCTTCCTCTGAGCCAAGCGAGCCACTAGACCGAGCCAGGTACTCACGCGAACTGCCCTCTGTAAGTTAGTTTAGGTTAGGTTTGGTTTGAATCTCTCTTTCTCTTTTATCTGTGTTGTTTTATCTATTCTTCTCCATTTCATCGTTTCTCTTTCTATCTTTGTCTACTTAGCTTAGGCTTGGTTTGGTATGAATCTCTATCTCTTTCTTTCTCTTTTATTGTGTAGTGTTATCTAGTTTCTTTCTATTTTATTTTAATGTAGTTTGATCTCTTTCTCTCTCCATGTCTGCCTGGTTTATCTAATCTTTTCTCTATTTTCATCTACTTGAATCAAATCTCTCTATCTCTCTCTATCTTTTCATTTGTCTCTTCATCCTTACATCCTCTAACCTTTCTTCCTCTCCTCAGCCTTCCTTGCTCTGCCTCTCCCCGCAACACATGCCATCTCTATCTACAACACTGAGTTGGTGGTGCAGTGATAGCAAGACTTCACTTCACATACAGAGTTTCTCTACACTACTTATCTAACACTGAATGAATCATAGTGGTGACAGTAATAAAAATAATTAATAAAAATAAAGAACCAAAATTTTGTTTTAAAAATTTAAAACAATCTTTCTATAAGCCATATCTAAGGACCTTTTTTAACAACACATTATTTTGCCCATGGCCAAAAGCTTCTTACATAAAAAAATGACAACATCTCTCGTTACTTTTTATCTATCCATCTGTCTAGTCACTATCTATCTGTCTACCTCTCTCTCTCTCTCTCTCTCTCTCTCTCTCTCTCTCTCTCTCTCTCTCTCTCTCTCTCTCTCTCTCTCTCTCTCTCTCTCTCTCTCTCACTCTCTCTCTCTCTCTACAACATTTACTAAAGGAAAACAATTTACATAAAGCTACAACAAGCCATTATGCCTACACACACACACACACACTTGTCCCACGTCACAGAACACTACGCAATCTTTCAAAAAAAACATGTGTAACTGTAAAACTCAACATTTGTACCTGAAAAGTAAAAAAAAGATAAGAAAAATAATTGTGACTCAAGGTAAAGTCAAAATGTTTAGTCTTTTAATACTACTACAAGTGCATGACAAAGTAAGATCAACACACAAAACATGACCAGGAGGAAAAAATTAGTAGCAAACACAAACACACACAAAAACATGACACAAAAAAACAAGAACCATGCACAAATAGGAGATGGTAACAGGAACAAACAAACACACACACACACACACAAACGAACAAACAGTGAGACAATAAATACAAACCTCTCTTAAGCAACGAATTCCTGTTCTCATCATTAACAGCCTCACCAAAACCCAGAGACCTTTTCTTCTTGGAGCGTACAAAAGTCCTCGTATCTATCTCACCTGAAAGGATACACTGGTCAAAGCAACACACACACACGCACACACACTCCTGGGGGAGGGTGGGGGTAGACATGTAAACATTCAGAAACGCTTCACTCTCTTACCACGACTACTTTCCAAGGCCACAGAGATGACTGACAGAGTTTTCAAGAGTGTTTCTCCAGTTAATAATGTAGAAATCACATTGATCTGCCACTCCAACCATAAAAACACCCTTAAAAGTCTGTTTCACTCTACCAAGACCACAGATATGATTAACCAGGTTCTCAAGATTGTTCCAGCTTTCAGTGGTGCAGAAATTATGTTAATCTGCCACTACAACCACAAAAATACCCTTAAAAATCTGCTTCACTTTACCAAGACTGTTTACCAAGACCACAGATATGATTAACCAGGTTCTCAAGAGTGTTTCAGCTGTCAGTAGTGCAGAAATCATGTTCATCTGCCACTACAACCATCAAAACACCCTTAAAACCCCACATCACTTCACCGGGAGCCTTTGGAGAGTAGAGGTGGTCTGCCACAGAAGCGTTTCAGAACAAATGTCGTGATAAGATAGTCAGATGCGAACAAACACAAATCCACACAAGTTAGCTTCAAATATTCAATGTAAATGCAATCTCTTGTTAGGCAGGCAGACATACAAGGGTTAGGGAGTGTTATGGTTCAGGGGGCAAGAGGTACGCTGCTGTGGGGCTGGGCACGGTAAAATAACAAACCTGGTTACTGCTTACGAGGGTTTATAAAAGGCGAAACGAGACTGCTTAACGGGGAAATGAGGCTGTGTCTATATAAGGGGAAATGGGACTGTGTTTTGGGGGTCTGTTTTGATAGGAAAGATAAGCCTAGTTTGCAATGAGGTTTACTTTCCCCTTTGTTTATCTATCTGTTGATTTGTTCTCTATGTTTTTGTTTGATTTTATTGGTCTAAAGTGGGTTTTTTTCTATATCTCAGTGTTTATTTACTGTTTCAAGGAGGAGGAGGAGGAGGAGGAGGAGGAGGAGGAGGAGGAGGAGGAGGAGGAGGAGGAGGAATTTTGCTTGTCTTTATAGCATGAGTGAGTCAGAGGAGAGGAAGAAGTTTGTTGCAGTGATGTCATTCTAGTTTTTGTTTCTTTTCTTTGCTATTTTCTTATGTGGGAGGGAGAGAGAGAGAGGGAGAGAGGCCAGTTAAATTAAGGGGACATAAGAGAGAGAAGGGAAGGAGAAAAGGGAGAAGAGAGGGAAGAAATATGAAGAAATGAGAAAGAAAACAAAGACAGAGAGAAAAATTCATCTCTCTCTCAAAAAAACAGACAAAAAAGAGAGAAAATAACTAATATACACAATTGCTGGATTAATATAGAGATAAATAGATTAAAAGTACTAATAGTAATTCCTTCCAACACTGATAGAGTTAAAAGTGTGTGTGTGTTTGTGTGTGTGTGTTTGTGTGTTGCTACAGGCTTGGTTAGAGACAGATAGACAGTAAAGTATAGCCTATCCCACCAGACACTCTATATTGCTCTTAACACAGCTACAGGAGGCAAGCCATGACAGTGGTGCTCAGTGACAGGGTAACAGATATGTGGGGATCAGTTGCAGTGAGGGTGAAGTGCTCTATGTGGCAACACTGCTCTCCGGTCATCAAAATAGTGTTTCTTTGCCTCTTGGAAAAACACAAACTATGCAGAACCTCACAGAATCAAAGTTACATTACCACACATAAGTAAACCAGACAAAATATATGCTATCCTGACCTAACACAACCAATATCAAACAAAACACCAAAAATCATAAACAAAAGGCATTAAACTCTAATATCAAACCATAAACCCCCCAAAGAAACCTCAATAAAACCTAAATGAACCCCACAAAACCTACTCCAACACCCATAATCCCAACCTCACCACCATAATCTAATCCAAATAAATAAGTAAAAAATAATAAAAAAGCATTAGATTATGACAGCAACCCACAAAACGTAAAGAAATCTCAATAAAACCCACAAAACCTCAAGAAATCTCAATAAACCCCAAGTTAATCCTGCAAAACCTGACCTGACCATTTGCCGAACCACACACGTCAAAACAAGGAGTGTGAGTGATGCAGTGTGATGCCAAACAACACACTACCATGCACTGGGGGAGGTGAGGGGCCCCAGGGTGAGTCAGGGTACATCAGGGGCTGGGGGGGCATACACTGGGGGGCAATACTCACCCCTGGAGGAGGGCGGGGACTCTGGGGACAACACGCCAGAGGAGGAGCACGGGCTGAAGGAGTGTCTTGGGGAGTGATGAGGCGACACTGTAAAGGAACGATGGTTAAGTGACTTGTGGTGAATCATATGACACGACTAACCTAACGTAACTAACACTGGTTAAACAAATAATATCAAATAAATACAAGTAGTTATGATGAGGCAACACTACAAAGGAACAATGGTTGTGACTTGTGGTGAATTGTATGTTACCTATCCTACCCTATCCTTATCTAACCTAACTGACACTGATCAACATGTTAACCACCAAATGGCAACACTCCTCAGAGAGAAAAAAAAACAGCTGTTGGTACACATGTGGACCAAGACGCAGGTAATGTGTTAAACAAATAATAATGCAAGTAGTTATGATGCAGTTATAATAATGCAAGTAGTTATGATGCAGCAACACTATAAAGGAACAATGGCTAAGTGATTTGTGGTGAATTGCATGTTACCTAACCTAATGTTGCATAACCTATCCTTATCTAACCTAACACACACTAGTGGAACAAACAATATCTAATAAATGCAAGTAATAATCATCAGCTTAGTTACCATGGTATGAATATGACGAGTTATCATTCTCACAATCATTTAATCCTTCTATCTTATCAACATACACCAAACACCTCACCTAACACATCACTACACACACCTAAATAAACACAACCCTTTAACTCTTTCACTGTGATGTACACC
This sequence comes from Callinectes sapidus, assembly GCA_020233015.1. NCBI lineage: Eukaryota > Metazoa > Arthropoda > Malacostraca > Decapoda > Portunidae > Callinectes > Callinectes sapidus. The sequence goes on along the minus strand of CM035223.1, from coordinate 23,246,359 downwards.
CCAACACAGTCTTAAAACAATGAAATCTTAGCAAACATCAACAAGAAGATAAAGAAGATTATCAAAAAGAGTATATTGAACAGTCTTTAGCTTGTAGAATGCTTTGGGATGGCTGAGTTAAGACGAAAGATCTCGGGGGGGGTTTGTTAATATGGAAGACAAACCAAATCACAGGAAAAGTGTTAAATAAATCTAACTAACAATATCTAAAGCCACATCACCTTTTCCACAACTAAAACAGCACTAACCTAGCCTTACCAAACCTAGCACATCACCACACACCTTTAGACAAAACACAACCCATTAAATAAACCTTACTAACCATACATTTTCCACAACTAAAACGGCACTAACCTATGACTAAACAACACTAATTACAACACCTAACCACTAACGACCCTGACAGGCAAACAAGATACCCACTGGCAATCTGGTCCAGCTTGTTAATGAGGGACTTCTTGGAGGTAACCAGCGCTGGGTCGTCCATGTCCTTCCGGAGCCAGTCACTTGTGTGGGGCTTCGTTTTGGGCGAGTCAAACAGCCTGTCAACACACGAAAAGAAGGTGTAAGAAGACATTAAGACGTAGCAGTCCCTGGATAAACATGCATACCTAATTCCATCTATCATCACTAGCTAAAAGTCTCTCTCTCTCTCTCTCTCTCTCTCTTAACATTAGGCAAGTTTATGTGGGGTTTTCTTTTTAATATAAGAGGGGGAAGAGGTCAGAAATTAAAGGTTCAAACCAAACTACTTTACCAAACAAAGGAATAACATTAAATATAAACAAACAAAAAACATTAAATATAAACAAACAAGAACAACATAAGCATTCATAACATCCATATACACTAAGTTGTATATGAAAAGTATTATGTATGTATACATGTATGTATGTATGTAAGAGGGAGGGAGAGGAATGTTTTGTAATGTTACACAATGCAGGGAGGAACTAAGATAAGATAATATGGAGGAGAAGTGAGAAAAAAATATATGATAAACAAGATAAAAAAGGAGAGGAAAGAACAAGAAAGAAAATTTACATCATACACCAAACTAAATCTCCAAAAAAAAGAAAAATACAAATAAACAAATCAATCAAAGAATAACCAAATAACATCAGTACAAATCAAAATTCTAAAACCTCCCACACATCATACAAGTCTTCACTGGGCAAGCCACTGCATCATTTTCCCCCTTTACTCATACACAGACAGACAGACAGACAAGTGTTTTAGCCCACTGACACACTAATACCATCTATGTTTGGAAGGTTTAGTAATCCCAGCTTGTCGACTCACACTCTCTCTATCTCTCTCTCTTGCCTCACTATGGTTATTTATGTTCATCTATTCATTATGCATTTATCTTATCTCCTTTCTCAGTGTTGTGTGTAAAAGACTTGTAAAAAACTATTCAAACTTACTAATCTGTTTTCATTTATTCCTTTCTTTATTCATCTCTCTCTCTCTCTCTCTCTCTCTCTCTCTCTCTCTCTCTCTCTCTCTCTCTCTCATCAGATTTCTTCAGTGTGTTTATTGGTTATTATTCTTTCTTCCCCAGTGATGTTTACTTATTATCTCCACCTCCCCCACTGCCTTACTACAATATACATAAGCACCACAAACTCCCTGCCCTGATAGCTAAGTCAGGTCAGGGCTGGGTCATGGGGCATACAGGATAAGGGGGGGGGGGTGAGCAGGGATGAGTAAATGTATTAAATGTTTAGTGAAAATGTATGAAAATAAAGAAGAAAACGAGGCAACAGCAATACAATACAACACACACACACACACACACACACACACACACACACACAGTTGGTTCACTAGTTCTATTGACTAAAATTTGCAATGTCCTCTTGTTGAACACACACACACACACACACACACACAACACACCAACGAACACATACATAAAAAACTCTTAGCGAAACACACACCCACCACACACCCATTCATTGGTCCACCCACCCAGCCACACCTTCCCTCACTCACCCATTCATCCACCCTCCCTCACTCACCCACGCACACACACCCACACAACACACAGCACACAGCACCTCCAGCCTTGACCAGGAACACCCACCCACACCCACTGACTCACCACAGCCTCCCTCTCTCTCTCTGTGCCGTCACTCACCACGTCTCATCGTCACTCAGGTTGGACTCATCAAGGTGTAGGGGAACCATTGCGTCCAGAGAGCTGTCCTGGTGCCTCTTGGGGGTGCCTGGTGCCGAGTGCTGCTGCGAGGGTGTGCTGCTGCCTCCTTCCTTCATCAACTGCTGCCGCTCAGTCCGTAGCTCCTCATTCTGCAGCTCCAGTTCCTTGACTAACGCCTGTAACTTTCTCACCTCCGCCTCTGTGTCAGTGTTCTCCAGTCTGTTATCCATGATTAAGCTCATTTTGCGTGGCGGCCGTGGCTTCCTACCACCTGGAACACGAGCCACAAGTCACATCTGTAGTTTCACCTGCTAGCATTGTGTGATGTGATTTCACTACTGCAGGAGAGAGAGAGGAAAACAGACACGCCTGCCATCTATTGGGGTCTATCTCAGGGTACCGGGGTCAGCCAGCAGGCGCGGACTGACCTAAACTTGCGTGGCTGTTTTATTTTCATCCTATCTGACTGGTTTATGGGTGTTTTAGGCGTTGATTTAATGGTGGAGCTGCAGAACATCGGGAAATGTAGACTCAGGGAGAGAAAACAGACAACCCTGCCATCTATTGAGTCAAAGGCGGAGTCATCACTACACTATTCACTGACAAGACAAAACTGACCTACAACTTTACATACATAAATTGTTAATATCACATTTTGCTGCTTTATTGTCTTTTGATTAACCTTTAAAGAACTTTTGGAGATACAGAGTAGAGCATCGAGGAATGTGAGTGGAGAAAGGAAAACAAACTCGGGAAGCTTAAGTTGTAATCTGGGGCGAACACTTCTATCTCTATCTTGTTTTCCTAATATCTCAGTAGTTTGTTGTCCTTTGTAACGATGAAGTCCACACTAGAACCATAAAGCACCAAGAAATGTGTGGAGAGAGAGGAAAAGCAGACAGCCGTGTCAAATAAACCACAAAACAACTAAGTAATCTAATTCGTTGATCTGAGCTATTCAAAGTCAACAAGGCGAGGACGGAGCTAAAACTATAATATATCTATCTTCTCTTCCTCTTATCTCACTTGTTTATTGTCTTATTTAACGATTGGCTACAACATAGAACTGCAAAACACCAGAAAATGCAATATTAACTATCTGCTTTGTGTCAGTCATGTGATATTTAGAGGGATAACTAAAGTAATATGTTGCTTAATGATTTGTTGGGTTTAAGTTATTTTCACGTGCGTTTCATTGATTTTTTGTTCTAATTTGGAAATAAAATACAAGCTTTCTTTACACACAAGTCTCTTCTTTGCAACTTAAGGATGAACTGAGGCAATATTATGATAGACACTCTTAAAATCAACTTGTTTTATTTTATACTGTGGTTCCTTTTTTTAGATCTTAACTATGAGCTTCAAAGGCCACAAGAGCTAGTTAGGTGTTTGAAGGGAGTAGGTACGGCAGCCCCTCCTTGTTAATTAACCTGTCACTAGAAGCAGGAACAAAGGCCTTTCAAAATACCAATCCATCAAATACCTTTATGACAACACGCCAAAATAAGGAGAGAGAGAGAGAGAGAGAGAGAGAGAGAGAGAGAGAGAGAGAGAGAGAGAGAGAGAGAGAGAGAGAGAGAGAGAGAGAGAGAGAGAGGGGCGCGTTTGAAGGTAATTACCCTTTTATATATAACAAAACTATTTTATCCTCCTCCTCTTCCTCCTTCTCCTCCTCGTCCTCCTCCTCCTCCTCCTCCTCCTCATCTTGTCCCCTTCTCTTCAAAAGTCCTTTCCCATTACTCTTCCTGTCCCTCTTAGGGCTGCCTCTCTCCCTCCCTCCCCTCCCTCCCTCTCCCTTTCTCCCCTCCCCCTCTCCTCCTCTCCTTCCCTCTCCCTGTGGATATTTCTGTCCTGGTGTGGATATTTCTTATACTTTGTAGTTTATATTAAGCTTTGCTCTTATTTAATGCCCACCACCACCACCACCACCACGATTTCTCAGTCTAGCCAATAGAGTAAACATCTTTTCATGTGTTGCTAGTTAAAAATGATACACACACGCCCTGGGATTGTTGTTTTTTCTCTCTTTTTTTGCTCCCTTTCTTCATTTCTTTATTCTATTCTTCTCTTTTGTTGTTGTTGTTGTTGCTGCTGTCGTCTTTGTTTCTATGTTTTGTTCTCGTTTTTTCTTTGTCTCTCTCTCTCTCTCTCTCTCTCTCTCTCTCTCTCTCTCTCTCATTTATGCTCAAAACTTTAATAACTTATTCTTATTTTTATTATTATTCATTTTCTTTGCCACCGTATTATTTAGAATCCCTATTTTTCTCTCCCTTCTTCTTCTTCTTCTTCTTCTTCTTCTTCTTCTTCTTCTTCTTCTTCTTCTTCTTCTTCTTCTTCTTCTTTTTCTCCAGCACAGCCCCACATATGGAAGGGAAAGCAATATAACCTGACCTTTGTCCTTCGCCTTCTAATCATTTCTTACCTGTAGATCTTAGCTTTCATATCCTCCGTGACACAGTCCATCTCCTCCTCTTCTGTTCTCTCTTTGTCCGGAACTTCTTCTGTTATAAGGGTTTTTTTTTTTTCCTTACCTGTCCACAACATTATTATTTTGTTTCTTATATAGTTTGTAAGAGCTTCTGTTATGGACTCTGAAGGACATCAGTTATTGGGGGTGAGCGTGGTGTTATTTTTATTTTGTGTGTTGTTTGTTTAGTTAGCCAATAATATCGTCCCTCCACTTCTGTCTTTTGATTTGTCTGTCCTCAGTATCTTGCTTCTATATTTCTTGATACGTGTTTAGGTTGCCTTTGTTATCATGAGTTTCTCTCTCTCTCTCTCTCTCTCTC
>CM035223.1:23224127-23234742 GCA_020233015.1 Callinectes sapidus | reverse complement strand
GAGAAAAAGAGAAACAGGAAGAGGAGAAAATGAGCAGAGAGAAGAAACACGAAGGAAAAAGAAAAAAGTGAGAGGAAAAAAGTGAGCGAGAAGAGAGACAGAGACAGGTAAAGGAGCGAAAGGAGAGAGGTAGAAAGGAGCACACGAGTGAGAGGGAAATTTTTCAAGGTTGTCATGGTGAAAGGAAAACGTATCGTGGAGAAGAAGGGTGGGGCACTGGGCAGGGAGAAGGGCAGAGGGGGGAGCAGAGGGGCAGGGGGAGTAGAAATGTGTGCATGTGGGGAGAGGATGAGGTAATATGAAGAGGGAGGAGAAAGTTAGAAAAAAAGGAAGGAATGTGGGTAATTTTTATATAATGTGTGTGTGTGTGTGTGTGTGTGTTTATCATGTTTCATCTCTAGTTCTTTCATAAATACTACAACTATTTCCATTATCACTACTACTACTACTACTACTACTACTACTACTACTACTATTACTACTACTACTACTACTACTACTACTACTATCATCATTCTCAGTTTCTTACCAATGTTATTTTCATGTTCAGCTTCTGGTGTGTGGCGGATGAGGGAAGCAGTGGTGGTGGTGGTGGTGGTGGTGATGGAGAGGTGATGAGAGTTTGAGATGGCGGTGGTGACGGTGTTAGTGAGGGGTATTAGTCATGGTGGTGGTGATGATGGTGTGCTTGTGATCTGAGGTAATTAATGGTGGTGGTGGTGGTGGGGTGAAATAGTTATTATTATCATTATTATTGTTATTATTATTACTATTAGTATCACTGTTATTATCATTACCACTATCATTATCATTACTATTATTATAACTATCATTATTGTTACTATTGTCATTATTATCATTACTACTACTACTACTACTACTACTACTATAATTATTGTCATTATTATTATCATCCCCAGTTTGGAGGAGGCCAAGGGGACGCCCACAGAACTCCTGGCTGCGGCAAGTCGAAGCCTCCTGCCGGGAGTCACTCAGTAAGGGAGGGCAGCCTGCATGGAGACTGGCGAGGAGTGACCGCCGGGGGTGGCGTCGTAGGGTAGGCGAGGTGACACGCCCTCCGGTATTTGCCCTCCCCCCCCCCTTAATTGATTGATTATTATTATTATCACCACCACCATCATCATCATTATTATTTACTATTATTCATTCGTTTATGTTTCTACAAGTTTATTTACTAGTGGGTTTTTTCACTCTTGTTTTGTAATGTATTGTTTGGTGAGCGTTGAAGATAGTGATGGTGATGGAGACTGGTGAAGGCAAGTACAGCTGGTGACACACACACACACACACACACACACACACACACACACACACACACACACACAGGTAATGAATGTACTACTTTATACTATCTACTACCTACCCGTAAGTCTGTACAAGTGGATGGGAAAGTAAGTACATAATGACACCAGCTTTGTCTGTAAGGTGTATCGAGGAAAATTAAGAATAAATAGGTTTTTTTTCTCCTTTATTTACGACATACGTAGTCTTGTGCAGTAAAAATAGAAAAATAAAACAAATTTTCATGACTAGGCAGAAACAAGTAGTACATTGAAATATCCAATTAGATAAAAAAAAAAAAATCAAACAAATCATTAAGTAGTTACATTGGTTAGGACACACACACACACACACACACACACACACACACACACACACACACACACACACACACACACACACACACACACACTCTCTCTCTCTCTCTCTCTCTCTCTCTCTCTCTCTCTCTCTCTCTCTCTCCTTTTGAACACGAGAAAGTATGAAAAATCTACAATCTTCATTCAGATCACGAAGATTCTCGTAACTTTCAAATTCAAACATACGAACGAAACAAATTGATGACACACACACACACACACACACACACACACACACACACACACACACACACACACACACACATACACACACGCACGTACACTTTCTCGCTCACTCACTCAAAGCTACGTGGAAGCTACCCAGTAATAATATCACACGCAAAAAAAGATATACACAAGACTCAGGCAGGAAGATGAAGAACGAATTACCACCTTTGCACCATCACCTCACCTGTCAAGCAATTCCAGCAGGTAATTGTGGCGGCAGCACCACCACCACCACCATTACCACCACCACCACCACCACCACCACCACCAATGCACAGGTAATGATACAAGATGAAAAAAAGTATAAAATTGTATGCGTGTGTGTGCATGTGCGTGTGTGTGTAACTAGTAGGTCATTAATGCTTCCGTGTTTCCCAACCAGCCAGCCAGTCAGTCAGTCAGTTAGCCAGCCAGTCAGTCAGTCAGTCAGCCATCAGTAATAGTCTCCAACCCCTTCAGTACTATGACGCATTTCCATATTCATTCTGTTTACTATTGAGTGATTTTCTACATCTTCAGAAACTCGTTTGGGGAATGAAATAGTGCAGACTCTGGCCATCTATCTTCTGACCTCCATAAGTGTAGTCTAATGGTACTCAAAACTCGCTGTAAAAATGCGTCCCAGTACTGAAGGGGTTAACAGCCTCCTGCCGCCCTTCTGCTGCCTCCCTCACACTCCACGACGCAGGGAGGACTGGTAGCGGCCTGTAGGTGACGTCAGCCTTCAACAGGTCAGCACCACCACGGCCTGTAAAGCACCATCTTCATACACACTAAGATAGAGAAGACCGTGAGAGAAGGGTTACTGTAAATAAGTTAAGTGTAATGTATGGTTATATGTGTGTGTGAACCGAGATAGCTAGATTACCGCTATTATTATTCCCTGGTCTATGTATCCACACCCTGTACCAAGGATGTTCTTCACCATAAATGCCTATAAATGCCTGTCTTCTTTCTTTCCACTTCCCTCCCTCGCTTTCCAATTCTGATCTCCACAATCCTTCCTTCTCTTCTTCCTCACGTCTGCAATTCAACATATTAATTAACCTTACCTATACTGTTTCCATAGCAACCCAAACAGTCTCACAATAGAATAGAAAGATAATGATAAAAATAAGAGAGAGAAATAGTAATTGGCAAAATAGTAAAGTCACCTCTTCACCTAAACTGTTTTCTCTACAGCAAAAAGGGGCAGAATTTAGACCACTTCCATCTCCCGTTTTCTAAGTCTTCTCGCCCTTAGTAAACCCATATTCCGCGCACTGCCACTACGTTCAAAAGGCTCCAGATTAAACTACACTAGTTTTAAGGGGGTTTTACGGTTCTAGTTACATATTGAGAAAATCTATGTTATTTAAAGAAGAAACGGTCTTGAGATTCCCGTTCCCTATCTCTGTGGCCTTCGGAAACAGTGGTGGTGAGAGAACAGGGCGTCTTTGAACAGTACATAATGGACTCGCAAACATCCCTTAACCCCCTTCAGTACTGGGACGCATTTTCTTATTCATTTTGCTTATAATTTCTCGATTTCATACAGCTTCAGGAACTCACGAGGGAATTAAAATAGTACAGACTCTGGCCATTAATCTTCTGACCTCCATAGACCCTTCCTAATGTCAATGAAATCAGCTAATCGTACACAAAACTGAAGATAAAAATGTGTGGCAGTACTGAAGGGGTTAATCACAGGGTTGTCTTGACTAATGCTGTCATTAAGTCAACGGTAACAATGCCTGTAAAGAACGTGGATGAGCATTCTTCTGGTCATATCTTCGTGAATGGCAAAATGATAAAGGATAAGTAGAAATGCATTAAATTAAAAAGAGAGTTGGATACGATAATAAAAATGTACATATTTAAATTCTTCACTTTCAACGACATAAAATACGGAACGATAAAGCTGAAAATAATAACATACAAAATCATACCACAATAAACATCGCAAAAAACACAAAAACAGTATTTGCTTTCACAACTCGCAATAATAAATACACAAATGAAAGTCAATAAAAGGAGAGGAAAAACAAGCAAACAAACAAAAAAAAAAACAGGAACAATCTTCAGAACAGGAAATGAACAGCAGAGAGAGAGAGAGAGAGAGAGAGAGAGAGAGAGAGAGAGAGAGAGAGAGTGCACTGTGGCCTCCTAACACCAAATAAAACAAGTCACACACACACACACACACCAAGCCTCACACGTTGTCTCCATAAAAACTTTCACTTGACACTTCTTTACCTACGAGAGAGAGAGAGAGAGAGAGAGAGAGAGAGAATCCAAGTGAATAATGAAAAGACAGATAGCTACTTACTTAGAAAGATAAAAAACAAACAGGAAGACACAGATACATAAATAAATAGATAAATAGATAGATAGATAGATAGATAGATAGACAGACAGATAAATAAATAAATGAATAAGTAGGTGATTTAGAGATAGACACATAACCAGACAGACAGACAGACAGAAAGACAGATAGGGATAAACAGATGGATAGCCAAGAAATGCACTGATTGGTTGGTGAATGGATGGCCAGGTTGGGTAAGTGACGGGTTGGTGAATTAATAGACAGGTAAATAGAGGAGCTTAGGAAATGATGATGATAGATGAGAGAGAGAGAGAGAGAGAGAGAGAGAGAGAGAGAGAGAGAGAGTGTGTGTGTGTGTGTGTGTGTGTGTGTGTGTGTGTGTGTGTTTAATTTTACTCTCAAGAATAAGGAAAAAGCTATGTACAGTACACACACACACACACACACACACACACACACACACACACATCCGTGATCCAAGGAATTTGAGTGAATGTACAGAGGAAGGATATGGGTGTGGTATCTTACAAATTAGTCATACCATCTCTCTCTCTCTCTCTCTCTCTCTCTCTCTCTCTCTCTCTCTCTCTCTCTCTCTCTCTCTCTCTCTCTCTCATTTCACACTGATTATGAAAAACTAAAAAAAAAAAATGAAGTAGCATAAAAACCAATTCGAGAGAGAGAGAGAGAGAGAGAGAGAGAGAGAGAGAGAGAGAGAGAGAGAGAGAGAGAGAGAGAGAGAGAGAGAGAGAGAGAGAGAGAATATCACCTTCGACTTTCCCCCACTGACTGTAACAACAACAACAACAACAACAACAACATTTGATCACAATACATCAACAAACATAACAAAATATCAAACCAAAACAAACACATAAGAATAAAAAAAAGCAAAACACACACACACACACACACACTGAGAAAAATATATACCACTTCAACAAAAAATACCACATCTACCTAAACTACACTAACTAAAGAAATGTAACAAAAAATCGAGAAAAAACCAAACAGGATCCAACCCCCTTAAGATAGAGAATCCCCTCCCTCCTACGTGGGATCGAACCCTTTATGCATGCCAGAGTTGGGAAGAGGCGGAGTTCAGCGCAACTTTCTACCTGTCGGAACTCGGTCACTCGTGGTAACTGGCCGCTGTTCCGCCTCGAGGAGAGAGGAGGAGGAGGAGGAGGAGGAGAGGAGGAGGAGGAGGAAGAGCATAATAGCCGTGGTGGTGGTGGTAGTAGTGGAACGATGATATATAATGAGAGAGAGAGAGAGAGAGAGAGAGAGAGAGAGAGAGAGAGAGAGAGAGAGAGAGAGAGAGAGAGGGGGGGGGGGGGGGGGTGAGCCTGCGGTCAGTCGAGATAACAAATACTCTTACGACGTGCAATGACGCAGCCAAATAACACTTTTCTCACTTGTATTGCTCAAGAATGACGCCACCATGTATGTACACTTCCTACCCCTCCTCCTCCTCCTTCTGTTGCTGCTCCTCCTCCATGTCTTCCTTTCTCCTCCTCCTCATAATCTTCTTAATCCTCATCAACATGAAGTACTGCCTGACCCCGACACACACACACACACACACACACACACGTACAAATTCGGCGACCTTTAGCCCTTACTCAAAGCACTATCGCCACTTGAAATAGTCGCCATAAAAACTGGTGCATTCCCTGGGCAACTTTCTCTCGGACATGAGAGGGGAGGGAGGGAGGGAAGGAGGAGGCGGCAGGAGAAAGAGAGAGGGTCGAGGGGGAGGGAGAGAGCGCCCCTTCGCTTGCCAGTCAGTCCCGTCTCCACCAGCCTCAGCAACGGGACTTCCGCACAGCCCCACAACGCACACACACACCGAGCGGTCTCCCTGATGTGCCAGCAGTGGCTGACGAAAACGGTGGAGGGATTTCAGTGAGGGTTGTCAGTGTCTGGTGTGTGGCGTGGTGCCCCTGGCAGTGAGGCGGTGTGTGGCAGGGCACTGCGCTCCAGAAGTGTTGTGGTGTGACCTTATTGTGGTTGTTTCTGTGGTGACTCCAACGATAACAGCGCACATGTGACGCGCGCCGCTGTGCCGTGAGTGTTGATGATAAGCGATAGGTCATGACACCTACACGCCGCGTTATGCTGTGGATGTGGGTGGCAGTGGTGGTAGCGGCGGGTGCCGGAGCAGTGCCCAGGGAGCGTGATGGCCGCAGCCTGACGTGGGCACAGGTGGCTCGCGATGACAACGGAGGCCACGACTTCACGGAATACGACGACAGTTTCTTCAGGAATCACGACTACGAGTACGTGGATGATGCCCAGGAGGTGGAGCTTTCGCCGCTCCCCGGGCCAGGTGCGTCACCCCCACGGGCGGAGCGGCGCACCCTGGGCACCCTGCTGGGAAGGCTGGTTCCGGATGAGGCACCCCAGGGCAACAGGCCGGCGCGCAGTAGCATCACCACTACCACCCGCCCACCAGCCTCCTTCCTCGAGTCCATGGTGCGAACCATTGATAACCTGGTGGTGGAGGACCTCAAGGGATGGTCCAAGTTTCTCACCCACATGAACACTCGCTACGTCACTACCACCACCACTACCACCACGCCCCGCCCCGCCGCGCTCTCGCAGCAGCTGCACGGGGACCTGGTGGTGGTAAGTGACGAGTCTGGGCGGCAACACGTGGTCACCATCAATGACATCGTGTCCTCGCTAGCTCAGCTTGACGAGCGGACCATCACAGACCTCCTACTGGGCCCCTCCAACGCCGTGCACCCCACCCAGCCAGTCCAGATCCCTGCCCGCCCCTCCGTCAGTATTCCCATCGGGCTTGACCTCAACAAGGCCTTCACTCAAGCTGGACTGTCCTCACAAACACAGCCACGCAGCCCCGCCACCTCCATCAATCCTAATCCTGCCAAAACCACCTCCAACCTCAGTGCCACCAGTTCTGACACCAGCCCAAGCCGCAGTCCTACACTTGGTCCCATTAACCCCGCCCGTGGTCCTGCCATCCCCAGCCCCGTCCCCACCACCTCTAATAGTGGCCCTACCAACCCCAATCGCAGCCCCACCACTTCAAACCAAGACCCCACCACCTCTAGTCGTAGTCCCGCCACCTCTGATCGCAGCCCCGCCACTTCAAACTTAGGCCCCACTAGTTCTCTTCGCAACCCCACCACCTCTAACCGTAACCCCACCACCTCTAACCGTAACCCCACCACCTCTAACCGTAACCCTACCACCTCTAACCGTAATCCCACCACCTCTAACCGTAACCCTACCACCTCTAACCTCAGCCCCACCACTTCTCATCGTACCTCTAGCATCACCAGCAGCAGCAGCAGCAGCAGCAGCTCTGGCCGCAGCCCCACCACCTCTAGCCAAAGCCCCAACCAAACCCCAACTAATTCCAACCGCAGCCCCATTAATCCCAGTACCAGCAGCAGCCCCCCCAGACGCCACCCCACCCTCATCCCTGACCAGTCCCCCGTCCGAGGCACCAACACCCGCAGCCGCACTCGCCACCCTGCCCACGCTCCCCCACGCACCCACACCTCCACCGGTGTCTCCACCAGCTCCATTGTCCGTGCCATCCCCAAACACGCTTCCACCCACACCTCATCGCAGGGCGTGACTCGAGCCGTCTCCACACGCCTCCCCTCCCAGAGCGTGGCCCGTGGCAGCCCAATCCCAACACCCACCCGCCCCAGCACTTCCATTCCTGACTTTATCGTTCCCTCGCCGTCAGGCTCCACGCAAAACGCCGTCCGGAGGAGCAGCCAAGGCGTGCAGCGGCCGGCGCGCCACACAGGGCCCGTGCAGGCGGCGGCGGCGGTGCCTGAGGAAGAGAGCGAAATGATCGTGGTGCGGGACGAGACGGGCGCCATGCACGTGGTCACCATCCAAGACATCGTCTCCTCGCTGACGTCACTCAACCCCACAGAGGCCAAGGGCCTGCTCTTCGGGGAGACTCCAGCCGCGCCCCCTGCCTCCCCAGTAATGCCCTTGTCCAGCCACAATCTCTTGCAGAATACTGGACACTTTGCCAGTGGTGTGAGCGCCAGCCACGATGCCCAGGTGGGCACACTGGGATCCGGGGGCGGGCCGGTGGTGAAGACTGACTCGGCGGGCATCGTGCATGAGTCACCCCAGCGAGGCGGCCTCTTCACTATCCAGGACATCATAGCGGCGGCAGAGGCGGAGGGTCCCCAGGTGCCCCGCCCCGCCCCGCCCAGCCAGCTCCTCCAGGTGTACCCGAACACACTACACAATGTTCTGGCACCAATAACTACCACCACCACCACCCCGCCCTCGCTGATGGACGCCCTACGCCAGCAGGACCTGCCGGAGCCCCTCGTGCAGTACCTTGCCGCCCCGTCAGTGATCCAGCCCGTCACGAAGGCCAGTCCCCCACCGCAGCCTGCCCCACAGGGCCTCGGGGCCACCATCAGCGGCCTCTTCTCTCGGATTGTCGGAGGCCAGCCACAACTGCAGCAGCAGCAACCCCAGGAACAACAGGCACAACAAAGTCAGACCGTGGTGAGCCAGGCGGGTCTGGCGCTGCCCACACCCATTCACTTCCGGGAGGGCTCCAAACAGTCCACCAACACAGTGCAGGGCCCAACAAAGCCCGCCTATGATGACTTCCTCCCCCCTGCCCTCAGCCATCTGTCCCAGGCGGTGCAGGATGCCCTACGAAGGCAAGCTGACGACGTGCCCAACTTCGTGCCACCCGGTGCCCAGCCCCAGGCAGCCGCCAGGGTGGACGCCGGTCCCGTGGAATTCATCTCCGCGGAGGAAGAGGAGGAGGAGGAGGATGAACCCCTACATGCCGCCCCCCAAGAGCAAGCCCCAGTCATCCTGCCCCCCTCTGTCTTGGAGAAGGTGCCCCCGACAGTCCTTCGTAGGGTTACCAAGCAATACCTGGAGTCCCAGGTGGACAGCCAGGCCACCGCTGAGGAACGCATCTCCAAGAAGAAGAAGAAGCCACATTACCAGTACGTTGAGTTGCACCAGCCCGTGCATCACTCCTACCCTCCACACATCCCTGCCTACCCTCCACACATCCCCGCCCACCCGGCGCCCGCGTACCCGCACCACCACCAAGGCTATGAGGACGACCACTCAGGCTACGGCGACGGCTTCCCTATGCTGGACATCTTCCTGCTGGCAGACGTGACCAAAGTGAAGAAAATCGGGGATTCTAACCTGTCCGTCAAAGCTCCCAAGATTGGCGATCCTTCCTATTTCGTGGACACGCGGCCCGATTACGGCTATCACGGGCACCGCCGCTAGCTGCTGCTGCTGCTGCTGCTGGACCACGCCTGCTGCTGCCCCTCACAGGCTGTCAGTGTCAACACCACCAAACCAGACAACACACTAACAGAAAGCGTGCGTCTCCTCAACTACTATTAAACTCTTTATGTATATATTGTGGTCAGTATACAAGGTTATAATATCTTCTCTATACATTTCTCTTGTGTGTTCTTTACATTGTTCCTTGTGTCTGTTTTTCTTCCATCTACGAAATCTTGTAAAGACCGAATATTACTCTTACAGGGTTTCTATCGAAGACAAATACTGTGATGTTGAAAAGATATGCATATTGTTGTGTTATAGTAACTAGGCATGTATGTTGGTTGTTTTTTAATAAAATTTTGTATTATCATTGTATTTTTTTACTAATTACTTGAGTAATCAACATTCTATTCATTGATGTACTTAATGAATCAAGAAAGTAACGCAGGAGTCATTAAACTCAATGTATATAGAACGAAATAGCGCCTCATCATGAAGAGAAAACTGTTTGTCCAGCAGAAGTCTCTAAGCATGACGGGCGAAGGTACCAACATTACCCACAAGTCTTACTAACATATCTCTAAGCACAACAAGATTACACCCTTCTGATACCACTCCATAAATATTTCTAGATCAAAAAACATATTAAATACAACGTCATTATTCTTAATAGGAAATACAAACACAACACAATAGGAACACACGATGCACCAGTGGGGAGGGTTGGCAGCCGTGACGTCAACACTGCCATGTGGAAAACTCTGAGGCGCGAAAAGTGAATGTTACGAACACGGCCAGTCATCACGCCGCTGATGGAAGGTGTGACGGATGTCCAACCAGTCCATATGTGCTGCCAATGACTCAGCACAACGTTCCCTTGCACCTGCTACTCAGAAAACTAGGTAAGTGATGTGCGTGTGAAGTGATGTGTTGTGCGGCTCATCTCTCTCTCTTTATTTATCTATCCAATGTGTCAGTCAGTCCAGGTGTGTGTTGCAAGGGAATGTGTTGTTTGTTACCTTTCTATTGAATCCAGTCAGTGTATGTCTGCCTATCTCACTATGTCAAATGTATTCATGCATGTTTATCGGGTCTCTCTCTCTCTCTCTCTCTCTCTCTCTCTCTCTCTCTCTCTCTCTCTCTC
>CM035223.1:23201016-23224107 GCA_020233015.1 Callinectes sapidus | reverse complement strand
TCGCCAGCCTGGAGATGACAGACAGAGGACCTTCACACTCAGCAGCTGTGGCCATATCTTCTGTGACCTGTGTCTGGCTAGGGGTAGGGTAGGGTAGGATAGATTACATTAGGTTATTAGGTTAGGTTAAATTAGGTTTATTTATGGTGTGGTATATTAGGTTATCTTGGAGTATGGTTGTGTTAAGGTATGGCTTGCTAAGTGTGATTTTTACCTGGATTATACCACATGTCACTTTTTGCTGAGTATAAATTATTGGGTTTTTTTTATTTGCTTAGTGTGCATGAGAGAGGAAATGTGTTTCTCCCTTCACTTTTGTTTCATATGCTTGTCTTTTCTTAGTTTTTCCTCACCTTTCTTTTTTACCTCTCTTCTCTGCACCTTTCTTTTACTTTTCCTGTCACCTTCCTTTCTGCCACATCTTGTATTTCTAAAGTGGCATACCTTTCATAAATCTAACGACATTCAAACAAGTAAAATGTATATTGTGCTATTCTTTCATTGGCTTGCTCTGTAGAAAGATTTAATATATACACTGTCCACTTTTTTGTAGCATATTCCTTCAATATTTAGCTACTCCAATCTCTTTCTCTTCTCACATGCTCCAGCACTGTCCACCCATTTCATTAATTCATTCTAGCACCCACAGTCACCTATATATGTATACACTGTCATCTTTCCTTTACCTCTCCCCCAAAATTCTCAAATATCACTGCTGCCATGGTACAGTGGAACAATGCCCAAGCTCATGGGGTTCAAATCTTGGCCACAGTCTAAGGGGAGATTGGGCATCCACTCGGAAACGGTTCCTAAAAGTGGATGGGCTTTCAGATTGGTTTCCTTTAGCCCATAAATTCATGTAGAAAAGCCCACATTGTATATATAAAAAAAAGAAGCTGCAGTATCACCTTTACCATTGTACATCAGAGCATTTGGCAGGGAACCATTTCTCTGGGAGCCTCATTTCTCACACACACTATGAAACTATCCTTTGTTATAACTTGAGAGCATTTTGTACATGTTTAGAGTGAAGGACATTGATTCATGCATTGCTCTGAACAGTGGAATCGCAGGAGAAGTGTGCTGTGTGTTCCTCCACCTGCCAGATGATGCAACTCTCCTCAAAGGTAATGTTCAAGCAAAGTTCCTCTGGCATAGTTTGAATCAAGAGTCCCTTTTTTCTCATGTTAACACTTTCCCTGTAATTTGGTTCATCCTCCTTATAAACAAATGATCCAGAAAGTAATCCGTCCCTTATCCATGCCATCCATCACAGTGCCTCCCTTTGCTCACACAGATGAAACCGGATGCCGAGATGTTTTTCCAGGAGCCGGCAACAATGATCAAGAAACACTTCACTCTCATCACTCGCCTCCTTGACTTCCAGAGAGACCACCGCATTCGCCTTGTGTCGTTTCATAGGAAGATTGTACGTCAGTGAGAGAGAGAGAGAGAGAGAGAGAGAGAGAGATTGGAACCATATATGCTCTGGGGGTCGAGAGATCACTAAGCACACATGTTTGAATCCTGGCCACAGAGAGAGAGATTGGGCATCCACTCGGGGTAACGGTTCCCAAATGGGTGGGCTTTAAGATATATTTTCATTAGGTGGTGTCCTTTACCCCATAAATAACCATAAAAATCCCACATTGTATCAGTAGAAAAATAAAAGTCTCCCTAATGACTTGACTCTACTAATCTGATTACTGAGTCTATTCCTTCCATCTGCCATTATTTTTGAGAACCAATTCCTTCCCATCTCTTTTTTTAGATATTTACAATTTTTAACCCATTATTTCTTGTTTTATCCTGATGACTGATCCAGAGAATTTTGTTGAATTTCTTCACTTCACTGCCCACACTCTTGTCTTCCCCCACAAAGATGCAGAAGTACCGTGAGCTGGAGAAGCAGATGGTCATTAACAAGACACAGGAGGCAGAGAAGCATTCAGCTGCCAAAAACCGCATCCAGGAACTTGAACGGTGTGTCATGATGTGTTGGTCAGAGTAAAGCAGCTCTTCTTCCTTGCAGTGTTGTGTTGTGTTGTGTTGTGTTGGTCAGAGTAAAGCAGCTTTTCTCCTTCCTTGCAATATTGTGTTGTGTTGTGTTGGTCAGAGTAAAGCAGCTCTTCTCCTTCCTTGCAATATTGTGCTGTGTTGTGTTGGTCAGAGTAAAGCAGCTCTTCTCCTTCCTTGCAGTGTTGTGTTGTGTTGTGTTGGTCAGAGTAAAGCAGCTCTTCTCCTTCCTTGCAATGTTGTGTTGTGTTGTGTTGGTCAGAGTAAAGCAGCTCTTCTCCTTCCTTGCAATGTGTTGTGTTGTGTTGTGTTGGTCAGAGTAAAGCAGCTCTTCTCCTTCCTTGCAATGTTGTGTCATGATGTGTTGGTCAGAGTAAAGCAGCTCTTCTCCTTCCTTATGGATGGTTTGGATGTGATGTTATAGATTCAGCTTTTTTCTTGGTGAGGTTGTCGTTTCTTTGGTTTCCATTTAGTCTTCTTAACTATTTTTTTAATATCATTTGGTTTCTGTTTTGGAACTGTATAAAGTTATGACACTTTTCTTACTCTTGTAGTTTGTATTCATAATTCTTGAGATGATTTTTGAGTGATGCATAATCATAAGTTTGAATCAAGCTTAATCGTGTTGGATCTCTTCCTTCCAGTGAGGTGCAGCGGCTGCGTGGTATTATAGCCTCCATGAAGGCTGGTGGCTCCTCTTCCTATGCTGGGAAGACTTCATCATCACCAAAGGTAGAGGCACATGTGACCCTCACCATCTCTTTCCTCAGGTTCATCCTTTCCATGTCCCTCAGACCTCAACAATCAGTCTCCACCTCCTCTTTGATCTTTCCATTGCTCATCCCCAACTATCTCCAAAGATTAGAACACTATACTGCAGATCATAACATCAAAGACATATGTCAATAAAAACTGAAATGCAATAGTGTGTGTGTGTATGTGTGTGTGTGTGTGTGTGTGTGTAAACTGGTTTTCATACTAGAAAGAGAAAGGTCCAACACAAGAAGCAATCAGGTTTATGAAGACAGTAGATAAAACCAAACTTGGTCATAGTAAACAGTTTGAAGAAGAGTGGTGAAGGAGGATGGCATGATGCATGGTCTTCACTGAGTGCCTGAGGTAGCCTGGCATTAATGAGGCATAACATGTCCCTTCCCTTGCAGGAAGTGTCTCCCTGTGGCACCATGATCAGCCCTGGCCGCCTCACAATGGTCAAAAAGAACCATGGCCAACCACCACCACCACCACCACCACCAGGGGCTCGAGGCATCCCCAGCATCTCCCCCACACTGCCCTGTACCATGAATAGCCTGAAGCAAAGCAGCACCAACAGAGGGAGGGCATTCTCACCTGTGGCCTGCCAGTACCTCCAGCCCAGGCCCCACGACGGCCCCCCACACCACATTGCAGGTGATGCCTCGTTGGGCTACACACACAGTGAATTTGGCTTAAGTACTTTGCCAGTGGGTTACAAGGAAAATGAACTAATTTTTTATGCATGCCATGTATGCTGGATGAACCTATATAAATTGCAATGATGGAAGTAACTTTTCTGGTGTTCTTGCTTGATAATTAGTTTATTGACTTTTCTCACTGCATGTTGTTATGAGGCTCAGCAGGTGTGTTAGTGTGTGTGTGTGTGTGTTGCAGGTATTGGCTACTACAAGAACATCAGCCCTGTAGTCTCCAGGAAGAATTCTCCAGCAAGGTGACAACCAAACACTTACTACTTAGTCTAACCAACAGAACTACACAACAGACACATTACATGTCTGGATCATGAGTTATCAATCTTTTCCTCAAACTGAAGTGTTAATATTTCTCTGAATAAAAAGCTTTACAAATCCCATGCTATCAGAGCTGGGTATTGCAGTACCAAATTGCAACTTTGCCACACCCTGAATTTCAAGGTCATTAAGTTGTAAATCACAAACTTGAAAAGATCACACTAAGCAAAGTCACACCACCAATTTTCCATGACTTTTGCAATGGTTTTAAACATGAACAAAGAATATTATTTAACAAATTGCTGGCCAGAAAAGATGGGCCGCCTGGTGGATATGGAGAATCAAGTGGATGACCTGTAGATATTAGTTTAGGCTGTGTTTTAAATAGAAAAGAATTGAAAGATGACAAATATATGTTTCTCCATCTTTTAACAGCATGTTTTTTGTTATTATGCTTCAGTTTCATTTTGTAATTTGGCTGAGTTCTGAATGCTTGTACTAGTGAAGGCAACAGCAAGACATGCATTATTATCCTTTTTATAGTGTGAAGCTCCTCTATGCACATCTCACTGTTGACTTCAATAGTGCATTTGTAAGTATGGTCACTTA
This sequence comes from Callinectes sapidus, assembly GCA_020233015.1. Taxonomy (NCBI): domain Eukaryota; kingdom Metazoa; phylum Arthropoda; class Malacostraca; order Decapoda; family Portunidae; genus Callinectes; species Callinectes sapidus. The sequence continues at coordinate 23,219,755 of CM035223.1, read as the reverse complement.
TGAGATTTTTGTGGCACAGCAGCATGCCAGGGATGAGCCAGCTGCCAGCAACAGCACCAGCACCAACACTCAGCCAGGGCCACTCAGGCACTCCAGGATTCCAGGCCTTCATGCACCCCTCTCAGCTCCAGTCCCGGCGACACACTCCCACCACCTCCTACCCCTCACCAGACCTCTACACCCGCCAGCCCCTTGACTTTGCTACTTACAAGAAGTATGCCATGTGAGGCCAACCACTAATGTGTGTGAGTGTGTGTGTGTGTGTGTGTGTGTGTGTGTGTGTGTGTGTGTGTGTGTGTGTGTGTGTGTGTGTGTGTGTTTAAGTATACATAGACTGGCTGAGGAAAGAGATATTTAGTTTTTCTCCCTAGATCCAAGTAGCAAGTTCTGTCTTCTGTTTTACAAAGGTATGATCTTTTATGTTAGTCTATATGAGTGACTGAAAATTTCAAAGTTTCGATGCGCATATCTCAAAATGTACTGAAGATTTTCCATTGTTTTTGTGGTCTGTTAATTTTATCAAGTTGTCAGGGCACATTCCTGCTACTCAATGCTGCTGTGCTGGTAATATCAGTTGTCCTGATATTACAAACAGACTGAATGGCACCTGAGCTTATACAAAATGTTATGCAGGAAAATTGTCACATTTCAAATTACTCTGTAATTATTTCAGCCATAAAATCATCACACAGAATGTTAACACTTGAATTGGAAACTGTGTCATCTGACAGTCGAAAAATCTCTGATGTTGTACAAGTTATCTCCAATAATATGTCCATTCTGTTATTGTAATTATATAGCATCAGAGAGCTGCCCTGTCCAAGCAAGGCTGGTAATATACCCTGCAAATGTTCTCACTGGTCCATGGTTAGTTACTGTTTACCACAAGACACGACAGCCCTTACCAATCACAATGGAAAATGTCAACATCATCAAAACTAATTCTGTGATGAGATCAGATCTTTGAAGTATCTGAAGAGCTTTGAGGGAAGAAGTCAAACATGACATAATACTGAGGTCTTCAGAAAAAATGTATTAGAACCTTAAAGTTCTATTTGATATTATTTACAAGAATCTGTATTTACATAATCACAAATTGGGACATGTAATGAAAGGTGCTCATTGAATCACCTTAAAAACCATAACATAAAGAATCTGAGTATGTTAAAAATAGATTATAAACATGGAACAAGACAAAGCTTCACTTTCCTTCCTTTTTTCTCAAAGGCTGAAAGCAAAGTCTTGCTTGAGTGCTGCCTGACTAACATTAGAAAACAATAGTAATTTCTACATAGCAAAGCCTAAATACTGTTCTTTTCTGTACAAATATATGGAAATTCTTTTAAAGCAATTTCAATAGATTCCTTACATGACACAGGAAACTCTCCCTTCATATCCCAACACTCCCAATGAAGATAAAGGTACACACACTGAAAAAAGATTAATTATATATCAACCACAAAACAAACTAACACCAGGGGCAGATCTGCCAGTACCAGGCTGCTCATATTAGTGTCCCTGTGTGTGTTTGATACGGCTGCACCTTCAAGAATCACATGAGCAGTCGTCATATCAAACAATAGGATCTGAGATGCCACAATGACATTCTACTAAACACGGATGGAACCTCACTCATTCACAATTGCCAACACCAGGCTGTTCAGTGTGAATCTCACCACATCCTACTGTAATGTTACTTTCTTCAGTGTGTGTACTGTACAGTTGGCTCCATGAATGTCAGTACACGTCACAGCAAGGTCAGGACAAGATCTGGCATTACCACATTACAGAACAGGAAATATCTCTGGTCTAAGTAATAGTGATAAGTAGTTATGCCAGACATTGCCCTCACTTGCCATAATGTATAGTACCAACATTTTTGGAGCCAACTCTGAATTAATCATTCTTAAAAATGTAGATTTGAAGCTAAATACCTCCAAGACCTCACGTCACAGCCTCAGCGGAGGTACCTGCTGGGAACAGAGGGGCCAGGGGGTCATGTGGCTTGTGCACCCCCACCAGGTCTACTTCTGACACCTGAGACTGCTCATCAAACTCCGCGCCAACAGTCCACAGAGTCTCCAGGTCGTAGGTCTCTCTTGTTGCAGGCCTCATGATGTGCAGGATAATGTTCCCTGTACACAGCAAGAAATGAAAATGTTATGATTTCAAGACCACCAATCAAGACACACACACACACACACACACATACACACACACACACACACACACACACACACACACACACACACACACTGCATGTCCTTACAGCCAACTCATCTTTAAAAGGATGACTGAGAGAGAGACAGGCCAGGCTGAGTGGGCTAACAGTGAGCCTAGATAACGAGGATGCATGCTGTGGACACATTAACCTGAAATGACTGGTGGTGGAGCAGACCTTATCATTCTAGTGTGATGAAATTACAATGCTTCCATCGTTGGAAGGAAACAGGAAACAGTTTTGAGATCTTTTGCTTTCTAAAATGAATGTTTCTATGGTATGTATCTAAGAGAAGCATGTAGTTTGTAAAAATATAATAGTAAACAAAAAGCACTTCAATATGTCATTTATATAATGAATTAAAGATAACTTCACACTTGTGTTAAAAAATACCAATATATCTTTCAATACACAAATTTGGAATATGCAGTATTTATGTATATAGGTACATATCTTCCATTCATGAACTGGGAATAAATTCACAAACCTGAAATTATCTGCTGGGCACAACAAAAACACTCGGACCCACACATGAAGACAAAGACGATAACACCGGTAAAAAGATTGGCGCATGTGACTCACCCATGTCCATCGCCACCCAGTCTGTTCCCTTGCCCTCCACCAGCACTGAGGGGTCCTTCTTGCTCTTCTTCATCTTGTACGCTGACCTCACCAGCTCTGACAGTGCAGTGGTGTGTCTCTGGGATGCACTGGACACAATCACCATGTAGCTTGCATACTTCATTTCATCCGGTATCTGTGCATGACAACACTACTCTTAGGAAGCAACAAACAATGAAGAATCTTGATACACAGCTGCTTTGGTAAATGATGAAACAACACAATATCACTGATTACTGAAAGTGAACTACAAAATCATATACATCTTTTCTTCTAATATAAAAGAAAATCTACAATAAAATGTTTATTTTGAAAATGAAATGAGAATAAAGACTTTCAATGCCCAATGATTGATATCCATTACAATTCTAGTTTACAAAATAGTACAATAGCTGATCAGAAAAGTAAAAAAGGTTAGATCTTTTCTATTTTTTTTACAATTACATTTTGATTTCCAAGTCAGTAAATATTTTTGTGATAGCTTTTCTATCTACTATACAGCCACTCATTAAATTTGTTTTCCAAGTCTCAACACGTCACTCCACCCAGCAAGATCCAGCCCTTGCAATAACCTCCCACCACAGGACTCAACTCTGCTCTTCTTCTCACTCTCAGTCATAGAGTAGAAGAATGTAATAAACTTCACCACAAGTTTCACATTATTACCATCTACACATTCTTCTATTCAAGTGTTCTATTCATCCCAGTCCTCACCTGTATCACCACTACATCCTGTGCATTGTCCTCTCGTAACAGGTCCACCAACTCTTCCACATCAAACACTCCTGTCTCCCCACCTGCAAGCAACCAAGTCAGGTGTCTTATGTACCTTCCGAGGAATGGTGATACTTTCATTTTCATCTTAATTTGCAAATACAAAATACAATGGAGACTCAATACTCAAACTTAATTCATTCCAAAGGACTGTTTGTTTATCAAAAAGTTTGATTATGCATACCACAGTTCCATACAAGAGACTCTTATGGAAATTGAAACAAAGGTAGGCTGAGAGGAAAAATATTAGAGTGGATGCAAGATTATTTGAAGGATAGAGGAATAAGGACTGTAATGAGGGATGCAGCTTCAAGTTGGAGAAATGCAACAAGAGGAGTACCACAGGGGTCAGTCTTAGCATCCATAATGTTCCAGATATATGTAAATGACATGAAAAAGCATCACAGCAACATAAAGTACAAGCTGGTATACTCACGTGTTAGTTTCACGTTTTCCTGCTTCACCTGCACCTCCTCCTCCTCCTCCAGCCCTGCCTCTTTACGCTGCTGCTCCTCATCATAGTCGTAGATGATCTGAGTGTGGGTGTCCAGCTTCTGGTACTTCTCAGCCACCAGCTGACTCCACACTGCAACACATCACCATATCAGGTCAGGTCAGGTCAGGTCACATGCCAAGCAATTCTCACTTATAATGAACAACACACTAAAGATGAAAGAATAGAAGAAAAGTATGAGTTGTTATTAACAGCATGTAAACCCAAATATGCAAAACTGATGAAAGAAAAATTACAATTCAGTTTTCCCAAAATGTTACAGTACAATACACAACACAACAGTTTACCCTTCACTGGAGTGTTTCCTCCCTCCTTCCTTTCTTCCTGCTTCTCCCTTTCTGTCATGTCACCTGCCACATCTTCCTCTGTAGTGTTTTCCTTTCCTTCCTTTGCCTTGCTGGTGCTCAGGTTCTCCTGCTGTGGTTGGTGGGAGAAGTCTTTGTGCAGTTCCTTCAACCACTCCTTCACCTGAGGATCACTGGCATAGTCCCCCGGCTCCCTGCTGCCTAAGGAGTGCCCGGAGGAGAGGCAGCGCAAGGCAGACTGAGGCTTTGGGCATCCCTTGACCCAGAGAAGGCAATGTGTGGGCTTTCTTGTGAGTGTGCCAAGGGTCAGAAGGGCTGGTGACCTGACGCCCCAGAGGTCAAGGGTTCTTAGCACCACCCGGCACAGCATCATTAAAATGCCTGCGGAAGAGAAAAGTTGTACAATGTATGTTCAGCTAACTTCTGAACTCTTCAAATACTAGTTACTCAGAGATGTTTGATATTGTTAAAAGAGGAGGAATTCATGGAAATAACATTAACCTATTATTTTTGAGACTATTAAACTTTAATCTCCTAAACCTCAAGTGAAAACATTAATTTAGCATTTCATTATCATCCAAGGAGGATCTTTGGTATTATTCTACTTTAACACCAGTCTCAAGTTGGCTTTTCCTACCCTTCATACCATCCTTTAGTGCTTAACATACCGAGTAATTTGATCCCCATATGTAACTGGCGCAAAGAAAATCAGTGTAGAGGAAGTAGTACAAACAAAGAGGGTAGAGAGTTAACTGTGCTTTTAGCTGATGACACACACACACACACACACCACTGGAGGAAGGCCACAGTGTCCACACACGGAGTAATATACTCTGACATGACAGTATCTCGTGTTCCATACACTGCAATAGGCCGGTGTTGATCATAACTATAGCAGATACTGGTGGATATCAAGGCTTTCAGTATTTGCCTTACCAAGAACCCTTCACTTTAATAGTCGTGGACATTCACAGCAGAAAACACGTTGAGCAGTGGGGAACCCAAACAAGCGTCCGGAAGGCTGGCTACTGGCAAGGCTCACTTTTCCTTTCACCATTTTATTGGATTTAGGCTGCAAACTCACACTAAAACAAACACCAAGCTGATTCTAAAATACAGGGAACAAGATTATTCTAGTAATGGGGGAATCGTTGGAAAGAATTTGTAGTCGAGGACGTAAAGTGATATAGTCTATAACAGAGCCATGTGCTGATTACCATGTATATAATTTTTACTTTTCACCATTCACATTGTTTTTTATGCATGATATATAGATATGAAGAGGTAGAGATGGACCCGTGTAATGAAGCACAAATCAACAACCACACATACGAACATTTGTTTAGGTCCCGCCCGCAGCGTCTGTGTCTTCCCACCACCACCAGTTCCCTCCCGCCCTCACCTCTCTCTCTCTCCCACAGGTAACACTCCCCTACGCCCACACCCACACCGCCACACACCCCTCTGACACACCCACCACCACCTCACAATGCAACACCACCAGGATATCTGTCAGTACAAAGTGGTGATGCTTGTCATATCAGTCATACCAGTGATTCGTATGAAATTTGGTTGTCTAATATTTTTTGTTCTGGTGTTTCCATAGGTTGTGCATGGCTTTCTTGTGTCAGGGGAGGGTGAGGGGCATGGTTAGCAGTGGTAATGGTAGTGGTGCAGGGTGAGTGCCATATGTCAGGGCCTGGGTGTTGTGATGGCGTTGCTTGGTTACCGAGAGATAATACAACCTGCCCATAACTATTACATGTTTCTTTTGGTATTCTTTTGTACTACTTCACTAGTCTCAAGTTGGCTTTTCATACTCTTCCCATCTGTTAGAGCTTTCCATACTGGGTAATATGAACACCATATATAGCCCCAGCAAATAATTTATAATGGTTAGGGTAGGTTAGCCAACTTGAGACTGGTGTAGTTAAAAAAAATGTACCCTTCTTTTTAGTAGATCTTTATATAATACAGCCACCTTAGATACAAGAATGGAACTCATATATCTTGTAGAAAGAGAAATAGTGTGGCAAGCATGGAGTATTCTATTCTACATCTGTAATAGCACTCAGGAACTTTGCAGAAATCAAAACGTTTTTAAGTCCAGTAGTGGAATTTTTTTATAGAGTTTCGTTATGTTTATATTTAGTGATGGTGTTAATGTTGTAGTGGAGGATTGACCTGAAATAGATTATTTTAGAAGAATTCACAATATTAACAGGTGGGTGGTGTGAGGAGTGGGGAATGTTAATTTATTATAAGCAATTACCATATTTTTTCATTGTTATTTTTGCAGACCAGATCTTGAAACAATTTAGTGTTTCCTGGGCATTACTGGAGAAAGCTGTCAGCCTCACTGATTTCAAAAAGTAGTTCACCACTGGAAAATACACATTTTCTAAGACACTTTTCTTCATAAATTACTTATTTAGTATTAACAGGTACTGATAAACAATTCTTTCATAGAACGTACAACCAACCACTGCCTCAAAGATGAACCTTGGCCTTATGAGATGCTGGCTCATTTTTCAGACTTTGCAGCGAGATAAAGACAGAGGTAGATCTGGAGGTGAGGTAAATGAGCCATGGCAACTTGACACTTGCCTTGAACCTTTGACAGGACTCAGGGTGTGGACTTGAATAAACACACGGCAGACATTTTACCAATTGATCACCAAGCTCAAAGTGGGTTTCGAGTTTGGCTATCTTGTCATTGCACAATAATTTAGTAGTCAATCTTAACCAAATTTGAATCTAGACTGCAATATTTAGTTGAATTAAACTTTAAAATAGATCATGAAAAAGATTAGTCATTTATGAATATTTTATCCTTATCTATGTATATTCTGTTGAATCAGTCAATTATTTAGATTTTTCATACACTCATCAACTCATTAAACCTAAATTTTTTTATCAAGTGATGTCAGACTGAAAAGAATTGACAATTGAATTATTGTTATTGAATTTACTAATACCACAACCATCACTTGGGAACCTGCTGCCAGAATCTGTTGCTGTTGATGAATGTCTGTGTTTAAATTACATCTATGATCAGAACTTGAGACAGTGTTTACCTTGCAGGGACGTGCCGTGAGCACCCTGGCACCGGTGGCCTGAGCCTTGGATCCTGCTGAGGGGCGGAGGGACGCTGAAGAGGCAGAGAGCGCAGGTGCCTTAAGGATGACCACACAGTACAAGCGTGCATCCATCAGCAGTGTGGGCGGCAAGAGGCGGTCAGGCAGCACCAAGTTTGAGTTGACCGACGAGCAGAAGACCGACATCAAGGAAGCGTTTGACCTTTTTGATCCCAATGGCACTGGCACCATCGACCCCAAGGAACTCAAGGTGGCTATGAGAGCCTTGGGGTTCGAGCCAAAGAAGGAAGAGATCAAGAAGATGGTGGCAGAGATCGACAAAGACGAGAGTGGCAAGATCAGGTTTGAGGAATTCCTGCACCTCATGACGATCAAGATGGCCGAGAAGGACGTCAAGGAGGAGATCCTGAAGGCCTTCAAGCTGTTTGACGACGACAACACTGGCAAGATCTCCTTTGCAAACCTGAAGCGCGTGGCAGAGACCCTCGGGGAGAACCTGACAGACGAGGAGCTGCAGGAGATGATAGAGGAGGCGGACCGTGACGGGGACAATGAGATCAACCAAGAGGAGTTCTTCCGTATCATGAAGAAGACCAGCCTCTACTGATGGACCGCTCCGGAGGACTGCTCTGTACTCTTCCTTATCTCTGCATCTCGTCTTTGTGTGTGCGTTTGTGTGTGTGATTTCATCTGTGCCTCGCTTCCTATTCAGACTGATTTGTTTGTACTTTGAGGTGAAGAGTGAGGTCTGCACAGCCTGCCGCCCATTCTGGAGTCTCAGTGGGCGGCACGACAGGCAACTGTGGACTGAATTTCATAGTGTTTTTCGTATAAACTAGTATTTCATTTTGTGTGACTGAAGAAAATTACAAATTATTTTTTTATGCCAAAGGTTTTCTAAGATATATTTTTCTTATGTACTATTTTTACTTTTGTGTTTAATTAAGTTGTGCAAACTTGTGTGTGAAATCTTGCAATGGCCAATGAAGAGGACCCTGTGGCTGCCTTGGTGGCACCAGAGACAACCGAACAGGACCTGGAGAAGCCGTCACCCTCCCAGTCTCTCCTGCAGAAGCTCAAGAGTCTGAGGGAGTGGCAGGAGAGGCAACGAGAGGAGCTGATGCAGGTGCTGGCCCACTCCATGCCCCACAAAGGACCTTTCCTCTCTCCTCTCAAAGAAGAAACTCCTGCACAACTTTCTGAGTCTGTGGTAACAGATCACTCCACACCTCTCCATTCAGTGCCTGACTGGGTGGAGGATTCTCATACCACTGTGGGACTCCCTATGGCAGGAGCTGTATCCTCTGCCATTGTCACAACTCACCATCCACCTGTGCTGCCTCATGAAAACTTCCCAGAGGAGATGCAACTCCAGTCAAGGCAAAGCAAGTGCTGGGACCAACTTCCTGACAGCCAGAGTTACAGTGAGGTGGACCACATGGCTGGTGTAACAAGACCAACAAGCCATCCTTCTCAGACACAGCACAGCAATGAGTGGCGCAGTGTTCTGGAAGGTGATGAGAGGAGGATGGCTGGGACACCTGTACCAGCAGGTGCTCCACAAAGGATTGAGGACTCTGCCACACTCTCCCCTCAGGACCCCAGTGAGTACGTAGATGAGAGCATGCAGGACTTATTCGGTATAGAAAAGCAAAAGCCATACAGATCTGATAAGTACAAGTCTCCACCACCAACCAAGGAGTGTCCCAGTAAAAGAACAACAACACATGCAGGTGAGGCTGTGAGGAACTTTGGCCCCACCAAGTCCTTCTTCAGTACCATGAGCCAGCAGCCTGAGGGAGGAGCTGCTGAGGAAACTCCAAGACCCAGACACAGGTTCCTGAGGAAGGGTCAAGGCACTTCTAGGTTTGGCATGAAGCCCATTAGGTTGAAAAATAAGTCAGAGAAAGAGCCAGCTCCCGAGTCAAACTTGATTTCTGATGCAGCGATGCAGAACAATGAAGAGCTTCGCCTCACAACCTCACCTCCTGTTGTTACTCCCACCAAGAGACACTTCAGATTACCCATGCAAACCCTAAAGCTTCAAGGAGTGGTGCAGGTGTCTCCTCCAGAGAGTGAGAGATGGAGTGGTAAGGATGGACCGGTGCAGCTCAGAGCCACAGCACCTGCACAGCCCTCGGCCCAGCAGCACCGCACCACTGGCCCGTCGGGCACACGCGACTTGGAGAAACAGCAGCGCAAGGAGGAAGAGGAACTGTCTGCCTTTGAGAAACTGGAAGAATTAGCTGAAGACTCCAGCTTCTCCTCAAACTCCTCCACAGTGTGGCACCTGCTGAAGCAAGGCCAGCAGTCTGCCTCCTCCACCCCCCTGCGCACCCCACCCCCCTTGGCCTTCCAGGAGACCCCAGTGGTGGGCTCTCTCGGCATGCAGTCTAAACACCTTGGAGCCGAATCTCAGTTCCTCATTGGGGACTTGACAAAGCAAGTGGTGCCGGCCACCACCGTTGGCCCACCCTCACAGCAGCAGGTGAGGGAGGTGCTGGCACAGCTGAAGTCAATTGTCAGATTGGAGGGACACAGCATCAGTGATGTCTCTGAGTCAGACATCCAAACACTTCTAGAGAGGTGCAGTAGTCAGCAGCTGTGTGGTGATGAAGCACATTCCACCAGCACCCCACTACTGCCCACGCCTCTCCCACCACTCCACACACCACCCCACCATGTCCACTTTGCCAGCCAGGGAGTGCAGGTTATGGAATATGAGTTGTCAGACAGTGAAGGGGAGGACACACTGACAGAAGCTGCTTCCCTGGACAGTGACCTGATGACCACCTCAGACCTGGAAGCTCTCACACAGATGAGTGTTGGAAGAGCACCTGACGCTCCTCACTGGCAACAACAGACTAAGCTGTCCAAGGCCAGCAATAGTGAGGCTGACAGCACCTCATCAAGTGAAGTCCCTCTCTCAGAGCAGGAGACACCACCTGGCCGGGAGCCAGTTGTCTTGACCTACTCTCCACCTCCCCCTCGTCCTGCACAGTCTGCCTCAAATTACATCTGGTCCATTTTTGGCAAGGAGAGGGATGCAAGGAAGCAGTCTGCGCCCAAAGCACCTCCAAAGCAAGTCAAGAAGAAAGACCACCAGCGTCCACCACCCGCACCATCCAAGACCACAAAAAGTGTGGGAAGCGCTGCACATCCTGACCCAGACACAGAAGCCAGTCAGGAGCTGGAGGTACACAAGACTTTGCTTCTTGCCAAGGTTGCCGAGCTGGAGAAGGAAACTAATCTGTTCAAGAAGGAGAACTCAAAGCTGAAGAGACTCCAACAACAGGTGCAGGAGGAAAGACAGAAGCTGGAGGAAGAGAAACGCAGACTGGACGAGGAAACGGCAACTGAGAGGAGAAAGTTTCAGGAGTATGTGGACCGTGAGAGGAATGCTTTGTGGAGGGAGAAGCAGCAGGTTCTTCATAGACCTGTCCTAGTGACACAGCCTCAGGAGCAGCAGGTGATGGAGGTTGTGCGTCTCAGAGAGCAGATTCGAGAGTTGAGGGAGGAGGGAGAGAGGAAAGAATCACTGCATCAGTTTGCTGTCAAGAAATTCACTGACAGGATCAAAACTTTGGAAAATGAGAACAAGAAATTAAAGGAAAGAAACAAAACGCTTCAAGCACTGGAGAAGGAAAATGAGGACCTTCGGCTCAAAGCAGATCAAGCCAGGTCAGGGGGAAGGGCCAGGGCAGGGTCAAGTGCCAGAGCAGCCTCACAACCCTCAAAGCCCACTCGAGGCAAACCAAAGCCAGGCGCCAGATCTGTTGACGGGGTTGCCAAAGCACTAGACAGGCTCACCAAACCCCAGCCAGTCATTGTCAAGGAGCCACCGGGCAGCAGTACCAGCAAAGCCAGCAGAGTGAGAGAGGATGTGGCAAATAATAACACAAACACAGCAGCCAAGGAGAGTGGTGATGATGTTTTGACCAAGCAAGATAGCAACACCGAGGCTGAATCCTCTCAGGAACCACCACCACCTGTCCTCAAGACCACACCAGTTACAGAAGATCCCTCCACTGCTCCAGCCAGTTCTGCGAGACTTGTTCAGACGTCACCACCAGCATTGGCAGGCCTGGGGTGCACAGAGGAGGCTGGGCTGGAACACACTGAGCGGGTGAGGGAGGATGGGATACGGGAGGTGATCTATGCCAATGGAAACAGGAAGGAGATTCACCCATGCGGGAAGGTGACCATTAGCTTTTACAACGGCGACAGGAAGGAGATCTATGCAGACCGCACTGTGTATGTTTACGGCAGCGACTACACCAGCCACACCACATACTCCAGCGGCAGGGAGGAGTTCGTCTTTCCCAATGGACAGCGGGAGACGCGCTGCCCAGATGGCTCCTCCGAGATCTATTTCCTCAACGGGTCCCGGAAATCGGTGCTGAGCGACGGGACGGAGATATGCACCACCAGAGACGGGTCGGTGGTGCGGACCAACCCCGACGGCAGCCAGGTGTTTGAGTTCCCCAGTGGGCAGAGGGAGGTGCACCGCGGCGGAGAGAAGCGGAGGGAGTACCCCGACGGAACGGTGAAGATCCTACACCCCGACGGAAGGGCCGAGACGCGGTACAGCTCTGGCAGGACACGCATCAAGGACAGGGAAGGCAATGTGGTCCTGGACACTCACACTGCTCTCTCTTCTCCTTTGTCTTCCTGATGTGTCATGTGTTTCTCTCTCTCTCTCTCTCTCTCTCTCTCTCTCTCTCTCTCTCTCTCTCTCTCTCTCTCTCTCTCTCTCTCTCTCTCTCTCTCTCTACCAGCTACTCTTGTCTCATACCTCATCTTGTACATACTACTGCTACTCTTGGTGCTTTTGGTGCACTGAATCTGCAACAACTTCTCCTATTACCTTGCAACAGGTATTGTTTGCATAATATTCATGTTGATTTTTCTATTGTCTGAGAATATGGGAACAATTTTATATGTAATATTTTGAACCATGTGCTAGGAAGAGAGTTTATGGACATCTTGATTACTTTTGTGGGTGGCTTTATGGATGTAGGAACTGATTTGTAAATGGATGAATTGTTCTGTCTAGTAGTTGATTTGCTTGCTACCTCTGTCTTTTCTCTCCTCTTGTGTTCCTTTTTGTTGTGACGGGTAGAATGGAAGTTTGTGAAGCATGGTCTCAGTGCAGTCTTGGATATGGTGTTCAGGACATGCACTCTCCGTACAGACTAACCTCAGCTCTCTGAAACTTCCCTTCCAAAATAGACAAGTGAATGTTGCAACTTTTAATGTTTGAGTCAGGACTTTTCCCTTCGTTTCTTGCATGTGATGCTCTACAGCTCGAGCAGTTTGTTATTAGACAAGTCATTCCCTACAGACAGTCTTGTTATCTCTGCTGTGTGAGAGTACTACTGGTATGGAAAGAAGAATTTAAATGTGAAGCACAACCCAGTCTGACTTGAACCTATCAGTGGCTCAGCAGAGGTTTGTGTGGATGAGCTGTGAGTACTTACTTTTGTTGACTGATCCAATCTGTGTTGAGGCTTCCACAAACATTACTTTCCTGGAGAAAAGCATAATTTATGTATTAAGTCAATCCAGCTTTGATATTTCTGATTGTACTTGTAGTGTTCATCAGCTTATTTTGTTGTGAGAGAATAAATATCAGTTGCTAATTAATTGTTCTAATGCACTGTGGAGAGTTAGTGAGAGGATACACATTCTTGTTTCCCACTGGACTTGATCTAAATAACCTATTTTTCTGTGAAAGTGACAAAATTCAAATAAAAATCCATTAATAATTAGAACATTTGTTCTTTATTTAAATATTCACAATATAATACAGGGAAGTATGCATCCATTGACTCCAGGAAGTACATTTCAAGATAATAATAATGATAAGGGATGGAAGGGTTGACTAACTAACTCTTGCCATATGAAGCAAATTGTTCCAGAAATCCAGAACCATCTGCTCTGGATCCTCATTGTTCATCCATACATTGAGGTGGATTTTAATACACACTTTAATCAAAATTATAATCCATCATCTTGAGACACTTTGGTAATAACAGTTCTAGCACATCTATATCACTGACTTTTGCTCCATTTCATTTTCCAGTTAGTGCATCCATCAAGGCCGTTTTTCTGGGGTGGTGTGCCAGTGTTACCAAGTGCTTTGCCTGAGAGAGAGAGACAATCATGTAGCATTCAGAGATAAGTGTAGAATGCCCATCCTTCATCCATTATAATCTTTTTTGGAAGGTCCAAAAGTATAAAAGAAATAAAAAAAATCCTAAAGGTGATTACAAATCAGTCTGCAGATCTTTGATTATTCAAAGGCAAAGCATTCACATATTTTGACTACAAGTCAGTCAAAGTAAGAATTTATTTCCAGACAGTGTTTCATCAAAAGGTACAATTAAATCCATTTCTAACATTTGTCAAAGACATTTCTGAACCATAGAGGTTTCTTTGATATGAATTTAAATCGGCATTACAGATCTAAGCAAATCGCATTGATTTGCTCATGAAGCAATACAGTTGTTAGTGGAGAGTGGGCTGAGTCAACACAGCCAGCTGGCCATTTACATGGTTTCATAATCCCTAGAAAGCATGTGACCAAGAATGTGTAATGTAAAATTCTAAAGTGGTATTCATAGATACCGTATATCCTATGAGAAGTGTGTTGTTCCATGTTATTGAAGAAAATAGCTCCACTGAAATTATTTCAAGAGACACGAGGGATTATTTCCTTGTACATCCAATCAATGAAATAGAATAGTTTAGTGAGATCTGCAAACATTTGAACCGAAAAATGTGTGTACGTGTGGCATTCCTCATGTTCCTGACTTGCAGTTGTAACATTACTGGCTTGTTATAATGTAATGCAAAAACTCCATGACTTGGGGCGTCTTTTTCAGCTTTCGTGAGGGTTTATATTCTAAGGTCTTAGGAGCCACTCCCCCCCCCCCACCCCATCCCTCATTGGCAATGTGGGAAAAAAAAATCAGCAGAGTTGCCTAGCGTGCTGCCCAAGGCAAAGCAGTGTCTTACAGTTCACTATTGAAGTGTCCCTCCCTCACAAAGACCACAGCACCTCTAGTTAGCTAGTCACTCGCTCCTTGAAGTTTATGCTATTTAGAAGTGGATAGCTGACCTTGCTTGCAGCTTTTAATTTTGATACTGCCAGTTGAATAAAAGTAATGATATTGGACCTTTTTTGATCGAAAGAAACAGACAGGTCTATTAGGTATCCTTGCTTAATGGTTGTTACATGGAAAAAAAAAAAAAAAAAAAAAAAAAAAACTTACAATAATGTTTCAGTGGTTAAGGTATTGCGGATCAAAACGACACACCGAACATGACTAGTGAAACTTGCTGAATGATGCACTGTGCACTAGTAGGTACATGAGACAGTTATCAAATGAAGCGTCAAAGCGTCTCTCTGGTGGTATATCCACACTATTTCCGCGTTTTTTGGTGCTATTAATCTCTTAGTTGTCCCTGTATGATTCCTTTGAATTTTGGAAGGCTTGAAGTCCGAACCAGTTGTAAGGTTAGTGATAAGTTAGAGGCTGCAAGGAAGAAATGCGTCGGAAAATGCCTATTTTCTAAGCACTTGCGAGGAACTAAAAATACCCTTTAATTTTATAAGAGGCAAGAAAACATCAAATATATCCATTTTGTTTTGTATAATCCCACAGGTATGATTACAATTTCAGAATGAAGAGAAGTTAAAACAACTCGAACCATCATGGATTGACATTAGCTATTACTTAATATAGAGAGTGTTGTCACGGCAGGAGGCATCACCCAATATCACGTCGCCTCCAAGTCTCAATTTCCATGATGGAATGAATATGAGAGTAGTAATCACAAGCATAAGATTTACCAAAAGCGTTTTATTAGTGGCCCAAAACTGCATTGAGTACACTAACTTGTGCTTATGAAAAACAACAACAACAAAAAACTGCTACTTCATTTTATTTAGCAGAGCATGCAATTTTTCATTGTTATTGTAGACTGTGTCCCAATATTTCATGTGCAGCCGAACAATGATTGAGTGTTTTAATACAAGTGTCGGTATTCAGAAATGCTTTGCTCTCATCACTGCTATTTTCAAAGGCCATACAGATGATGAGCAGGTTTTTGAGGGGTGCTTCTCCTTTTAATATTGTAGAAACTTTGTCACTCTACCTGCATAATCGTGAATACACTTTACAAAACTCGTGAGGATTTAAATAAAGCAATTTGAGATACTGGAGGTGAAGCACAGAGGTGTTTAATTAAGAAACGAGCCTTGGTGGTTTACACTTCAGTTGTTCCTCCACAATAATGATTATCTGATTAGAGGACTTTCTTGTCAATGCTTCACCTCTGTGCTAGGTAAATTGTCTGCCTGTCATGTAATTATTACCTTCTATTCTAACATTGATTCACATTTCATCATCCATTATGAATATATGTAGAGTCCTGCTGGGAGGCTTAGCAGTCATTCTTTAGTAAAAGTCTATGTAAGTCATTTTCAATATTAATAATCAATCCAGTCATTATGCCTACGTAGGTATATTTTGTATTTCACTTATTAAGACACGGAATAATTTCTAAGAGGCTTGGATATTGTTTCACAGCAGTAGTATCGATGCATACTAATGTGCCAAACAAAGTCTGCATATTGAATATAGAGCCAGTAATAAGAGATGTCTAAAAATTATATAAGGGATAATGGGCTACTTCAAATCATACAATACTTGTTTTTCATGGTGGATTACTAACTACTTAATTAATTGTAAAACCATCTACTAAAATATAAGAAAAAACAACCCACCTCGAGCTGTTAGTAGGTTGCATTAGTATTGTATAAACAGCTGCTACCTACGGCAATGATAGAGTGATAACGGGAGAAGAATAAATTGTACTTTACAACAGAGTATTACTATATTCTTTTAACAGTACAACAATTCCTAACCTGAAATATTAGCTGTAACACGAAATAGATAAAAGCCTTGAAAAATTTAGTACCTAGTAACACTGGATAGCAAATATCAATAGATCACACACACACACAGGCACACACACACACGACTTTTCAACGGAGCATCAACAAACCATTATAAAGCAAAAATAATGAAGCAGAATGACCAAAGACCGATAAATGAATAAATAGAGACACAGTGGTAGCCTCTGAGCAGCTGTATTGGGGGCAGAGTAGGAGTGGATGAGCGGTGGCTGTGGTGGCTGTGGCTGTGAAGGGGAGTGCGCAGGTGCATGGACGGCCATTTTCTCTCTGTGTAGCTTTGTCCGTGATGGGAGGAGGACGTGTTGAGTGTGTCCGCTGCGCTGCCAAGGTTCATGGCTCTGCTGGGTTGTGATCTGCATCATTTGGAGTGGTTCTATACCGGTTCTATTAGCTCCCCCTCCTGTGCCGCGGCGTGTGCAGTGAAGCAGTGATGTGTGAGTGGTGGATGGCAGTGTCCCGAGCTGTGAGCGTTTAGGCAAAGGGAGTTTTTCCAAAGGCCACTCGGATTACAGGCCATCCATTTGTACCCTCCCCCCCCCCCACACACACCCCCGTCACTTGACCATACCTGCAGGAAAGATGGGGTCCAGAAATATACCCAGCGATAAGGTAAGGCTGAGTTTGTGTGTTCCGTAGGCCTATTGTTGCTTAAGGACCCACTAACCTAAATTTTAAAGACCTAAGTGCTGGTTTCTGGTCACCGTGTGGATGTGGTATGCGTAGTTTTTATTTACCTTTGTTTGCTAAGTTGCTCTTCTTGAAAATCTAAGGCTGTTTTGGGGTGAGGTATTTTCCTTTGTTTATTTCGCTAGGGAAGGTTGAATTAGGTTAGGTTAGTCTTATGTTGCATCCTCATTTTATTTTATTTTCCTTTATTCTTGTGTTTATTCGTGTTAGAAGTTAAATACATTACTGGTGTATCTTTGTTTTTCGCTTTGTTTATTTCGTATGGGAAGGTTTTGGGTATATTTATGACTCTTAACCCTTTTTTTTTTTGTGTTCAGTTATTTGTTTTCCTTTATTCCTGTGTTTATTCGTATCAGAAGTTAAACACATCACTACCATATCTCTCTTTTTCGCTTTGTTTATTTCGTATGGGAAAGGATTGAGTATATTTATGACTCTAACCCTTTTTTTTGCGCGTTCAGTTATTTATTATTCATTTTCCTTTATTATTGTGTTTATTCGTATTGGAAGTTAAATACATTACTAACATATCTCTCTTTTTCTCTTTGTTTATTTCATATGGGAAGGTTTTGAGTATATTTATGGATTTGTTACCTTTTTTTGCGTGTTTAGTTATTTATTATTTATTTTCCTTTATTCTTGTGTTTATTCGTATTAGAAGTTAGATACATTAGTGGATGGGAAAGTTTTGGGTATATTTATGGATTTGTTACCCTTTTTTGCGTGTTCAGTTATTTATGATTTATATTCCTTTATTTTCTTTTATTCTTGTCTTTATTGGTATCAGAAGTTAAATACATTACTGGCATATCTTTCTTTTTGCTTTGTTTATTTGGTATGGGAAGGTTTGGGTATATTTATGACTCTGTAACCCTTATTGCGTGCTCAGTTTATTTTTTTATTTATTTTACTTTATTCTGTATTCCTGTGTGTATTTGTGATGGTAAATAAGATACATCTCATTGACATTTATTTATGCTTTCTGCGGGGATGACTTGGCCAAATCTGGTAATACATATGTTTGCTAATGCTTTTATTTTCCCCCCCTTCTCTTTCACTTAACTATTTCTATCCATCCGTGTAAGAGAATGTAATGGTATCAGTTTTAGTGAAGTCATTTAAATAGACGCCTTTTATTGTTTTTGTATATATTCTTTTTGTTATTTTTCTTAAGGTAGTTCTGGTGAGAAGGGAGAAAGATAAGACGGAAGTGAAGTGAAGTGAAGTGAAGTCATTTAAATAGACAGCTTTTTTGTTGTTTTCTATTCTTTTTGTTATTTTTTTAGGGCAGTTCTGGTGAGTGGAAGGGAGAAAGATAAAAGACGGATAGGAAAACCCCAGTACAACTTATGTTGCCTCTTTATCACATCCCTTATCGCTTCCTTTGTCTCCTATCTCTATTTCCCAACCTTGCTGTATCCGTATCCCCTCCTTGCAGACAGACAGACAGAGAGAGAGAGAGAGAGAGAGAGAGAGAGAGAGAGAGAGAGAGAGAGAGAGAGAGAGAGAGAGAGAGAGAGAGAGAGAGAGGAG